>VMDO01019750.1:0-38961 GCA_007922755.1 Pedetes capensis
GGAGGGAGGGAGGGAGGGAGGGGGGAGGGAGGGAAAGGAAAGGAAGGAAGGAAAAGAAAAAGCAAAGAAAGAAAGAGAAAAAGAGAAAGAGAAAAAAGAAAAAGACAAAGGAAGAAAGAGAAAGACAGAAATTAAGGGAGGAAAGAAGGAAGGAGGGAGGAAAGGTAAGAAGATGGATGGAAGGAAAGAAGGAGGAAGGAAGGAAGGAAGGAAGGAAGGAAGGAAGGAAGGAAGGAAGGATCTCATTAAATTACAAGGGCTGCCTCTGGCCTTGAACCCATTATTCTTTTGCCTCTGCCTCCCAAATCGCTGGGGTTACAGGCATGACCCACAGCACCCAGCTGAAACAACTTTTAATAGGCCGCAAATAGTAAGGGGAATGTCAGCTGCCTGAAATCTCTGCACATTTGTTATCATTTTCCCGCTTTCATTTTCTTACCTGGTCAGGCACATGCGCACAAAGTCTGCTGCATATTCTGAGAAGTGGTCAGGCAAAGAAGGCATCAGTCCTCTGTGGGCTCCAATGTAAAACATGGCTGCCATCCTATCCATGGAAGCCAATGGAGGCTTCCCTGTGGCCATCTCAAACACAGTGCAGCCAATGCTCCAGATATCTGATTTTCTTCCATAGCCAGATTCATTGATGACTTCTGGGGCCATCCAATATGGAGTCCCATGCATGGACTTCAGCATATCACTGTGAGTGCCATTTAAGCCTGCCCAGGCCAAACGCTTGGCACAGCCAAAATCAATCAGCTTTATTATTCCAGTTGGCATGAGCATAACATTATTTCCTTTGATATCTCGATGTACCACACAGTTCTCATGGAGATAAGCAACACCCTGCAGAATTTGTTTTGTATATTTACAGAACACCATCTCAGGCAATGGCCCAAAACGGCTTATAATACTAGAAATTGAGCCACCAGGAACAAACTCCATGAAAATGCTTACAGTGTCCTCTTCCAAGCATGTTCCCAAATAGCCTACAATGTTGACATGTTTCAGGGCTTTAAGCAAATCTACTTCTTCCTGCAGTTTCCGGTATTCTTTTTCAGTAGCCAACTTATCAGAAGTATCTAAAGCCACTTGTTTTACAGCTATCAGCTGCCCTTGGCTCGTAAGACCACAGTATACCTAGGAAGAAACCAGTTCCTTATTATTAAATTTAAATGAAAAAATGGCATATCCACAAAATGCCTCATGTGACATTTGACTTTCTCTTCTCCTCCTAAGCACTTGTCTTCCTCTAAGTTGATGCATCCCCATGTAAATGCAAAATATTTAAGCAAATTATGTGTTTCAGTGGCACCAAGAAGGGGACGAGCAAGCAGCATGGGGAGTACATATTATACTGGCTTAGAGTCAAGTGGCTTGGATTGATTAGAATCCTGCCTTCACCATTTCCCAGCCACATATTTTTGGGTACGTTATATGATCCTTTTTATTTCAGTTTTTCTCATCTATAAAACTAAGATAACAACATTTGTCTCAGAGATTTTTCTGATGGCTACATCAGGTGGTGGTTTGGGAAAGCTCCTCACCAAATAAATGAGACAGGGCCAGGACACATCTAAAGCTCCCTAGAGAAAGGAGGAAGCAGGTCCTGGCAGTCATCCTCAGGATATGAGCTCAGTGGTTTTATGTCTTCCTACCTTCTCGCTGCTTCCTAAAATATCCCCAACTGAAGACTATAACAGGTCTTATTTGGAAGTCAGTCTTTTCTTTACCTATGTAAATACTGTCTAGACTACCAAAACTGTAGATCAGCCATGTAAAATCTGCAGCCCATGGGCCACATGTGGCCCAGGACAGCTAGTAATGTGGCCCCACAAAAATCTTATTTATACACTAACTATATTGTATAATTTATGTGTGGCCCAAGACAGTTCCTCTTTACTCAGTGTGTCCCAGGGAAGCCAAAAGGCTGAACATCCTGTTTTAGATGGTCTTTAATGCAATTTCAAAAACGTATGGAACATCTTTAGCTTTATTCACCCACTGGGCTTAAACCTGGAATACTGGGAAGCTAGAATGTAATATCCATTGTACCACTACATTGAGCCAGAAAATAAGAGGCAGACAGAGAAATAATGAGAAACCAGGTCCTACCCAGAGCTAGACCAACTCCACACCTTTCAGCTGAGTAAAGTAATGAATATCTTTCCCCTCAAGCCAGTTTGGGTTAGGTTTTCTGTTACTTCCAGCTGAAAGAGTAAGAGTATGTAAGAGTATGGGCAAGAGAAGTATGGAAGGATGGTTAGGAAAGAGAAGGTAGAGGAGGGGTGGAGAGTTATGATTTCAAGGTTCCAGGTTAACTTACTGTGCCATAGGCTCCCTTGCCAAGGATCTCACCCTTGGTCCACAAGATAGCCTCTTCATGCTTTAAACTATTCTCAGAAAATGTCTTCTTTCCATTTAAGATGAGAAATTTCTCGCTGTCGTGCACCCTGAACCCACTACTATACCTCTGGGAAAATGAGACAAAAAGAAAGATCATCACTGAACTCTGAGATGTTCTGTTAGAAAGATGAGGCAGAGAGTACAGGGGCCTTCCTTTCAAATACACTTGTCCATGACTATCTTACCTGTTCATAGGTAGCTTCCAGACACACAGATTTTCCCCAAGTGACCAGATCATATGTCTTCCTTGTGTACTCCAGCCTTGCTAATTTTACCCACCTCCAAGCCACATTTTACCATGTATATTTTATAGGGGGAAGTCTTAGGCTTATTCATGCCTGACCTACTTGAGGCTGCAGGATGATGACCACTGTCATTTGAAAATGACCTTTCATAAGATCCCTCCATGAAAGAGTATGGTAGTGTGTACTATCTCCACAGCCACCTACCCTAGACCATCTAAAAATTCCCATATACCCTATCAAATTGCTCCTAAACACAGACCAGTTTAGAAAAAGAAACACAGACACAGATAAACATTTGCACACATGTGCACACATAAGCACACATGTGCACATATTTATATATGCAATAACACATGTACAGATACACATAAATATAAATATATGTAAGCCATTAACACACAGTCATGAATATACAGCACATATACATGTACATATATGTACTGAGAGAATATACAAAGCAATAATGGCCAGACTATATATGAAAATAGAACTCTAAAACAAGAAACCCAGAAAATCAACCCATTATCTACAGTACCCAATGCAGGAAGCCACATCTACAAGTCAGACTTGCAGTAAATTGGACTATTATCTCTTGCAAATAATCTAAGAAGTCAAACAGTAAACCTGTAACAACTGGCCCAAGATAGGACTTGATTAATAACTGACAACTTCTCTAATTGTTGTGCCCACTTTCAGCTTAGGACTAATTAAAGAAAGCTAAGTATGCAGCCCTCACTTAGTTTCCCACTGTTCCCCACCCCAATGGCCTCCAGTCAAGGCACCTGAAATCTTCCCTGTTTGCATTATAAAGCTTCCCACTCTTCTGTTTTCCTTTGAGTCTCTGCCAAAATGGAAATGATGGTAGCCGACTCCCATCAGACTGCCATAGCAAGCTCTGAATAAATAGCCTCTTCTTGTTCATTTACTTCCACAATACACATACACACTCAAACACAAACATATGTATACATACATATGCAAACACATTTACACACAAACGTGTATACAGATAGTTCACACACACTTTTCCTCCTATGTCCATGTGTATGGTTATATTAAGGAATTTAGTGGCCAAGGCTACCTGCAATAGATGGAAAATCCACAATCCTGAAGACCCTTGCTACTCTACAGAGAATCCGCAGACCAGTAGCAGCAGCAGCACCTGGAGCTTTTTAGACCTGCAGAGTCTCAGGCTCCAGACAGACTGACTCAATGTCTACATTTTAACAAGAAATTTGTGTTCACAGTAAAATTTGAGAAGTACTGCCTCAGAAGTCAGGAAACAAACATTCCTTTGGACAACTTAGACCCCTTTTTTCCAATTGGAAAAAAAAATGCTCTGTTTTTATCTCCTTTAATGGTAATCTTTTTACATAAAAGCCCCATGCTATTCTCCCAATGAAAAGGCTTGATTTGCCCTGGGAGACTGGGAGATATACAAAGGAGGGATAATGGAAACTCTGATGGAAGGTTGATCATACCAGAGATCCTAGCCCCTTGTTTCGTGAAGCAATTTCACCAAGAGACCCACATGGGAAAGACAACACAAGAGACTTTATTGAGACAGCAGCACTTCTACGTGCCATGGCTCACTGCACTCACTCGAGCCATAAGTGAACAGTGCCTGATGTGTGTCCAAAACAACCCACATCAGGGACCAACTTGGCCCCCAAGAATTCAGGAGATTAGAGCAGCCCTTTGTGAAAACCTGTTAGTAGACTTTACCAAGCTGCCTTGAGCCAGAGACTATCAGTACTTGCTGGTGTTTGTTTGTACCTTTTCAGGATGGCTAGAACCTTTCCCCACCCAGACAGAAAAGGCCTGAGAGGTAACAAATATGTTACTGAGAGACATTATTCCTAGGTTTGGCCTGCCTTTGACTTTGGGATTAGACAATAGACCAACATTTGTAGCTAAAATAATTCAAGGACTTACCTCAGTACTGGGCTGGGATTTTGCTCAGTGGGTAGAGTGCTGCACTGCAGTCTCTGAGGTCCCGAGTTCTATTCCCAGCACCGCAAAAATGGGAGAAGGGCCTGGCAATCCACTCCCAAGGCAATCCCGAAACCGTCAGCCATTGAAAACCCTATGAGGGTTGCTATGAGTCGGATACCGACTTGACAGCACCTAACAACCTCAGTACTAAAGATAAACTGAAAGCTACACACTGCCTATCAGCCACAGAGTTCAGGAAAATTGAACACATAAACCGGACACTCAAGCAATTGTTGAGAAAGTACTGCCAAGAGATTCATCTGAGATGGGATCAGGTCTTAGCTATGGTACTTCTCCGAGTCCAGTGCACCCTCACAAAATAGACAGGGTACTCACCTTATGATATTTTATTTGGCCAGCTGCCCCCAATCTTGAGATAGATAAGAGGTGATCTCCATGAGTTGGGAAAGATAACTTTACAGAGACAGATATAGGCTTTAGGGACTGCCATGCAGGACATCCATGGCTGGGTTCAAAAAAGAATGTCTAGTCGGGAGCGGTGGCACATGCCTGTAATCACAGCAGCTCAGGAGGCGGAGGCAGGAGGATCGCAAATTCAAGACGAGAGGTAGTCTGCATAACATAGTGAGACCCTGTCTCAGAAAAGTAAAACAATGGGCTGGGGGTGCAGCTCAGTGGTCCAGCACTTGCAAAGCATGCAAACGTGAGGCCCTGAGTTCAACCCCCAGTACTACAAAACAACAAAAAATGTCTATGAAGTCCAACAGACCCTGTATACCCCTTTAAGCTGGGGGATCTTGTTTGGGTTAAAAAATAAAATTGAACTCTGCTGGGCCTCATACTGTAATCTTGTCCACTCCCACTACTATTAAAGTTATAGAACAGTGCGTTGAATTCATCACAGTTCCCTAAAATCAGCAGTGTCAGAAGGGTGAATCTGCCAGTGGGACCCAAATCATCTGATGCAACTGATGCTACACCAAAGTCCTGCTGCCACATCAGACAAGGAAAACCACAGCCCTACCCTAGTCACACGAGAAGCTGACCAGTCCACACACAGAGGAAGCTTGAAGAAAACTACAGTCCTGCTCTAGTTACACTGGAAGCTGACTAGTCCACACATGGCAAAAGCTTGAGGATAGATCTACGTAGGATCTCACTCTTTAAATTGTTACATGGACTGTTGGTTGTGACCCTGAAAGTAAGGTAAAAGGGGAACTTTTAGAGGGGTGCTTCCAATGCAAATACTTCACACAATCTGGACCAAAATTAACCAAAACCATATTGTTTCATTCTTATATAAATACAAGAGGAGCTACGGCAGGACTTACAACAATAATCAGACCACTTATTTTATTTATAATCTGGGAAGTTTTCAATATGTATGTTATAACCCCAAGACCTCACCCTATGATACAAGGTTTAAAATCTAAAAAAATAAAAATAAAAATGGATCTCTCATAGGCCAGGCTAAAGTCCCCTATACTCACCGGTGTGTAATCACCATTCTCTGTGAGGGGTGCCAAGTTATGAGAACATCCAAGGCCTGCAGTACCCTAGACTCATGAAGGCCATCTTGGACTAAAGGGTTCAAATTAAGATCAAAAGAGATTGCTTCCCTCACCATGAGATCCTCACTGAAACAAGATACATTATCCCATGGAACTTAACATTCTAGACCCTGAAATGCATGAATGGATCTTTGGATATCATTTGACTATCAACCCACAAAACTCAGGCCATACCATCATATTATATGTCATAAAATGGATGAAGGCCCATCAAATCCAACAATTCCAGGCATTCAAATCTCTCTATGACCACTTGCAACCAAACTCTCTAGATATGGTCCCTAAATCCTGGAATTTTTTTCACAAATAACTAGAAATATAACTCAAAACTTATATGTCTTCTCCTGTTATGTCTATGGAGGCACTAACATGACAGATCAATGGCCTTGAGAAGCATGAAAATTAAAGCCCCAAGATAACCTTAATATAACTATCCCTCCTCCCAGGTCAACCAACACTAACCTGAGTGTTTGGCATTTGAGAACATCCATTACTGGAAAATACTGCTTTGCCCACTGGGGAAAAAATTCACAATCCCCATTGGAGAGCTCACCTTTTAGGGTAACATTACTATAATTCAACTACAGGTACAACTGTTTGATGGGGAAGATCAAACAATCCTCCCCCAAACCTGAGCCTGTTTTCTCAGTTTTAGTCTTTAAATCACTTGTGATATCATCTAGAGGTCCTTAGTTACAAAAAAAAGTTCCCCCCCACAGGGCCTCTACTAGATATATGGTTCACAGATACATCAACAATTGCCCAACAGCTGGACAGGAGCACACATTGCGGGTATGACCCAGCCTTCTTTCTTCCTGCTCCCACTAAGGGAAAAACTCTAACAGAGCCAGTATATAATCAAATTTTTTTTAAAGGCAAAAAAACTTAATACTAAAAAACTAAAAAGATGATAAAAGGCCTCCTAAAAATAATCTAATATTATGGTCCAGCCACCTAGACAAAAGATAAAAGTTACGGATATTGTACCTCAATTTACATGATCAACCCCATCATCAGGTTACAAGCTGTCCTTGAGATTATAATCAATGACACTGCTAAGGCCCTAAATCTCCTAACATGTCAAAACACAGAAGAAAAATGCTATTTACCAAAACGGATTGGCTCTAGACTATCTCCTAGCCCAGGAGGAAAGAATATATGATAAATTCAATCTAACTAATTACTGTTTAAAAATTGATGATAATAGACAAGTCATCAAAGATCTTACAGCCAAAATATAAAAGGAGACTCATGTATCTGTTCAGATTTAAAAAGGATATCTCCAGACCCACCTTTTAGAGGTTGTTGTTGTTGTTGTTAGGTGCCCTTGAGTCGGTAGCCAACTCAAAGCGACCCTCATAGGGTATTTTTTTGTTTGTTTTTTGTTTTTCTTGCAGTACTGGGGGTTGAACCCAGGGCCTCACGCTTGCATGCTCTGCAAGTGCTGGGCCACTGAGCTGCATCCCCAGCCCATTTTTTTACTTTTTGCAACAGGGTCTCGCTAAATTACACAGACTGCCTCTGGTCTCAAACTTGCAATCCTCCTGCCTCTGCTTCCCGAGCAGCTGGGATTACAGGCGTGAGCCACCGCGCCCGGCACCCTCATAGGGTTTTCAATAGTGACTGTTTCGGGATTGCCTTGGGAGTGGATTGCCAGGCCCTTCTCCCATTTTTGCAGTGCCGGGAATTGAACTCAAGACCTCAGAGACTGCAGCGCAGTGCTCTACCAACTGAGCTAAATCCCAGCCCCTTTTAGAGGTTAGTTCTCAACTTTTAGAGATTTTAAAACACTAATAGATGTAATTCTAGCCATAAGGAGAGTCTTCTTGATACTGCCTTGTCTCCTACCTTTGCTTGTTAATGGCATCCAGACCACCATGGAGAACCTCATAAAGAAATGTACCACCACTTGACTGATGGCTCTTGCCAGATATTGCGTGCCAAATGAGGAACCAACTTATGTAGGTCCATGTCAGAATAATGATGATGCTTTTATTTAAATTCACTTATAATAAGCAACAAGGGGGAATGAAGCAAGCTCCCAAAGAAAGACCCTCTCTCTCCCAATGAAAGCCAGTAGTTCCCCATTAAAGCACTGTTTTTTCAGCTAAAGTTTGCTTAACTTGTTATAATTAATGTGTATCTAAATCATTTGGGTTACTTACAAGTGACATAGGGAATTCTGCTAATAACATAGCTGTCTGTCTTCCTGAGGTTTCAGGTGATGCCTGCTTAAATTGTTACCAAGGACATTTATGTGAGCCATCATGGTTTCACACAGGAGACCTTGCAAACACTATATTCTCGTGATAAGCCACGCACACTTTAACTAGACATAACTACAAAATGACTAGTTCTTTGTTCTCATTTTACAGGAATTCATGTCCTCCCCCATCATCCCTATGTCGCTTGCTAGGTGACTTACCACCCCTTTACTGCTTTTGTAATCACACTTTGCTTTTTCTTTTTTTCCCTTGTGTGTGTCCCAGACTTGTTTTGCTCCTGTAAGCCCATCCATCACAAAAAAAAAAAAAAAAAAAAAAAAAAAAAAAAAAAAAAAAAAAAACCTATAAAAAGTCTGAGCTTCCTTTGCTTGGGACTCGGTCTTTGGAAAGGATTCCTCTGGGCCACACACCAGTGTAAATAAACTCTCCTAAACTTGCCTCTGCCTGCAGCTGTAGCCCTGTGGCAACTAATCCCGTCAGATATTGGAAGCTAAGCAGGGTTGGGCCTGGTTAGTACCTGGATGGGAGACCACCTGGGAACACCAGGTGCTGTAGGCTTGGGAGACAAGACTCCCACTCCCAAAAATCAATCCGCCATTGAAAATCCTATGAATAGCAGAGAAGTACTGACAATAGTGTTTAGCCTGTTGTACACAGGGTCACTACGAGTTGGATACCGACTCAACAGCACCTAACAACAACAACAAACTTGCCCCTGGCCTCCCTCTTATCATCACAAAACTATATTTACCATAAGTGATTTCAAAGCAGTGTCAAGCTAGCTAAATTCCACATGTAAGGCAGTATAATGAGAACATCTTTGCCTGGAAGCCAAGAGACCTGGATTCCAACCTTAAGACCAAACAAGGTAACTTTGAAGAAACTACTTAATTGAGTGTGTTATTGTTGTTTGGTTGGTTGTTTTGTGTTTTGTTTGTTTGTTTTTGCAATCCTTGGGGGTTAAACCCAGGGCCTCACACTTACTTTGCAAGTGCTCTACCACTGGGCTGCTCCCCTATCCCATTTTTTAAAAAATTCTTAAAATGCAGGCTTCCTGTAGCCTTGATTTTGTGATCCTCCTGTCTCTGCCACCCAAATCACTGGGATTATAGGCATGTGCCATCACACCCAGCACATTGTTTTGTTTTGTATTTTTGAGACAGGGTTTCACTATATAGGACCAGCTGGCCTGGAGCTCTCTATTTAGCTCAGCTGGCCTTGAATTTGTAGTGGTCTTCCTGCTTCTGCCTTCTTGAGTACTGGGATTACAGGCATGTACCACCATGCCCAGCAAAACTATTTAATTGTTTAGGATATATGATTCCTTATTTGAAAATAAGGAGTTTGAACCAGATTGTCTCTGAGGTCCCTTTCCACCCCCAATGAAGATCTGATTCTGATTATACCAACCTGTATTTTGACATTTGTTGTCTCTCTGTCTGATTCTTTTATAGTATTTTCTCTCCAACTGGAGACAAGATTTAGGTTTTCAGGATTGGTTTCATTTGCCATTATTTGGGAAGAGTTGTTATCTCTCTCATCAAGAGCTAATAGTTCTGCAGCTAAACAACCTAATAATTCATCTGTCAATTCTTCATTCTTTACTGAGTCCAGAATTTCTTGGGAAATTGAATTTGCCTCATTTAAAGTTTCTCCAAATGTTTGATATGTGATTGACTCATTTGCTAAACTATCATGATCCAAAGAATGTGCCCAGTGTTGATACTTTTGGGAAGATGCACTTTCTTGTCTCTCTTGGAAAGAGAAACTCTCAAGTGTTTTAGGCTTATCTGAAACACTCTCCAACTCTAGATAATTCATTAACATTTGGCTGGCATTTATTTTATCAAGAGGTGCTGTACTCAGCTTTTCTTGCAATATATGTTTGCTAGAACTCTTCTCACTGGGCACAGCCCAGCTGTTTTCTGAGGGGACAAATGAAGTCTGGCAATGTAACTCTTCAAGTTCTTGCAGGTCTCTGAGGCTTGTGGCAAGTATTTGATTGTTAGAAATGTCTCCTTCATCAGTTGACTCTTCTGTAGAGATTTCTTCAACAATGGATAGATCTGAGACAAGAAGGAAGTCCTTTTGTTCAGGAGACTGATCTGGAGTCTGAATCAACATCATGGGCTGCACTTCATCTTTGGAAGACAGAAAGTCATGTCCTGATGGTTTTATCTGCCAATCTGGTTTTGAAACACCATTACCAGGTTCACCGCCGTGTGGATTGCTATCTACAGCCTTGCAAGCCTTTTCTTTAGGAATTAAACCTTTGTTCTTTTGTTTAAAGCCAAGTGAAGGCTTCAAGGGTTTAATACATGGTCTTTTCTGAGAAAGTCTAGTTCTGCTGTTGCTGTTCCTCTCACTGTGTGAAGATCGACACTTACTGGTGATACCTCTGCCTGATGGAGCTGAGCATATCTCACGGTAATATTTGTTTTCATGCCGTTCTGCCTCTCGCATATGACAATAAACAGGGGTCCCAAACATTTCATAGATCCCAGGCCCATTAGCAGTTGAGTTGATTTCTTTGAACATGTCACTATACTTAAGATCTAGGTTATGTAGTCTTGGCTCTATTGGTTGAACAGAAAGAGGAACACATGGCTTTTTTATTCCTGGATTTTTACAGATACAAGGAAAGGAATGCTGTTTAGATTTCTGAGTCCAGTAAGTTGATTGCTTCTTTTCCATCTGTGGCATTCTCCTTTGAAACTTGGGCAATTGCCGGGGGCTGGAGTCAACAAGCTCCAAAGCAGGGAAAACTTGAGTTTTTATGCTTGTTTTATCAGAAGCTCGAATGGAAATCATGAAATTCTGAGGTGTCCTTTTACTTGTCTTGGTCTTTGAATCCAACTTACTTCTCTGGGTGTATATCTTATGTTTGTGATTTTCTTGGTGGGCAAGTACGTTAAAGCTATTGTGATTATAAACAATGCTCTTTCTTTTTGGGAGGCTTGGTTTGGCTACAGCTTGTTCCTTGGAGGTTCCATCTCCAGGGAAAGTGATGTGGATAAGGGGCACCATCCCATTCATTTCTGGTCTGATTGCTTCTGCTACTGATATTTTTATGTTTGTCTCCACGTTGCTATGACCTTCTGTGAGCTCTTCAATGGGGCCATCAGTGACTATATTGGACAAGCTTTTAAGTACAGTGAATTCTTCTAAAATATTATTTGGTTCCATTACTTCAGCTCTGTGTAATGGATTGCTTTTTGAATCAGCTTTATCATTTATAATCTCTTTATCCTCATTTGGAGTTATTTCTGAATGCTGGGCTTCTTGGAGCTTGCTTGGAGTGGTATATATAACTTCTGAATCTTGTTCACACTTTCTGACTATTGAATGTTCTTTCTTTCTTGATGAAAGGTATTGGGAATTCTCTTCTGCTTTTCTTATTTCACTACCATGGTATTCAATATCCTCTTCCCTATCTGTAGGAATATTGCCTTCTTTCACATTCTCAAAGGACACCAAAGACTGCCCTTTTTCACACTGACATAGTTCAATTTTGCCCCACCCTTGTATTTCCTTGGATTTCCAATTTTCCCCCACCTCCAAGTGTTGAACATGATGGTTAGCCTTTTGAAAAGAGCACATGTTTCTTGACCAAATGGAGCTCTCAGAAAATCCGACAGTCTGACCCACCGACTCCTTCTCCGGGGCTTCCTGCTGCGGGTTCAATGGACTATACTCATCTGATGGACCAACAGGCTCTGGGAGCTTAGATATGAGGGGTGTGAGGCTTGGAATACTTCTTTCTCTCTCTTTTAGGAACTTGTGACTTTGGGGGATGGTGAGGATGCCAGATCTCCTAGGCAAGAGTGAGAGTGGTGGCAGAGGAAACTAAAAAGAGAGGGAGAAAAAAATCAATGAGTGCATAAAGATATATAAATATTACTGAAGAGATTCTAATATTCTCTTAAGGAAGGCCTTTAAAGTACAAAGCTATCTTAGAGATCACAATTTTTGTGTGTGTGTGTGGTGCTTGGTATTGAACCCAGGTCCTTGCACATGTTAGGTAAGTGCTCTGCCCCTGAGACACATTTCCATTTCTTGGCTTTCTGACATGAGGTCTCATTATGCAGTCCAGGCTGGTCTTGAACTGGTGATCCTCCTGCCTCCACCTCTCAGGTGCTGGGATTACAGGTATGCCTGTGTGTTCTTAGCATGCATGAGGCCCTAGGTTCCTCCCCAGCACCAATAAGAAAAGAAAAAACAAAACAAAAAACATCTTAAACCTCATTCCCAATAGTTTTTTAGAACCAAGATAAAACAATACTTTTAAAAAACTAGAAACAAAGACTCATGGTTATATATTTTTAAATGAGGTTTCTACACAAAAATGTTAAAAATTTAAGATGTGAACATTTTATTTCTGTTTTTCTTTTCATTTTCAATGGAATTGATTTAAAAAATTTTAAACCCTCCTGAGAAGAGTTTAAAATTGCTGTTATGTATACTTTAAGAACAATCATCCCATTATTGATGAATTCAAAGTTTGTGTCTAGAACAAAAATACTCATTGTTGTTTTGCTGAGGATGGATTTACACGAGAAAGTTAGCACCCCTGGATGGCTTTACACTGTCTTTTGCCCTCCACCTTCAAACTAAACTAGCATTTATTACTATTAACCACCAGAGGGTAGTATAACCCAGTGTATAGCATTCAGCTTTGCACTCATTAAACTATAAAGTTCTTAACTGGATGCCTCTTTTCATTTTGGCCTTTTCCTGTGTATACAAATTTGATGCCTAATTATATCAGAGTGTTCATAGGCATGGATTGTGTGCAGTAATTGAGAGAGATAGCTTTAATTTTCATTCTATTGCCACCTTTGTCCTAGTGACAGCCATTAATTTTTTAGGCCAATAAACTCCTTTTTAAAGCATTAAGCTGTGCTGATGCACAAGTATTTTCTCAAAGGCTAATAGAATACAGCAGAGTTAGAGAGCTAAGAAAACTGAAAAGTTGCAAGTATCTTTCCAAAAGCTTTACTTATAAATTAGACAAGTAGGAAAATCTTTCTACTACTGGAATAAAAAAAAAAAAATGAACTAGGATCTAGATAGGCTCAAAGCAATCATATGAAAATGTGTCTTAAAAAGCTAGCTACTCACCTCATTATGCAGAAAAACAACCCGGAAAACCAATGCCCATGGCAAGGCATAATTTTCCCAGGAATGGTTTGCTACTTTATAAATTATATGAGTCATTGTTTTTCCAAGATATTATTAACAAGGATTTGGTTCTGAATTGTTTGATGGAGCTTATCTCTAACAATGAAAGTTCTTTGGTTTTAAATTCTTAAGTCAAAAATGCTATAACTAATCTTACCTCAATTCTTCGGTTACTATACTTCTGATCAGAGGTAGAAAATTCTACAAAAAAAGTAATAATTGAGAAGTCTTAGTAGTAAAGGGAACAATCTTGAACCTGAGTTTGAAGATGGAACAATACAGATACTAAGATTTGAGGACACGTGATCAATATTAAGAGTTTTCCCCATGTAATTGCATGGAGGTGGGTTTTCGATGATTACTGACACCAGGAGGAGTTATAATTTTATACAGTAATCCCCCCTTAGCCAGTTTTGCTTTCCATGGTTTAAGTTACTATCAACAGGGGTCTGAAAATATTAAATCAAAAATTCCAGAAATAATACATTTTAAATTGTGTGCTGTCCTGAGTAGTGTGGTGAAAACTTGTACTATGCAGGTTGTGGTGACGCACACCTGCAATTCCAGCTGTGCTGGAGGCTGAGGCAGGAGGATCACAAGTTTAAGGCCAGCCTGGGATACATAGTAAGACCCTGTCTCAAAGAGAAAGAAAGAAAGAAGGCAAGAAAGAAAGAAAGGAAAGGAAAGGAAAGGAAAAGAAGGAAGGAAGGAAGGAAGGAAGGAAGGAAGGAAGGAAGGAAGGAAAAGAAAGAAAGGAAGGAAGGAAGAGAGAAAGAGAGGGAAAAAAGAAAGAAAGAAAGAAAGAAAGAAAGAAAGAAAGAAAGAAAGAAAGAAAGAAAGAACGAACGAGCAGGCAGGCAGGTAGGCAGGCAGGAGAGAAAGAAAAAAGAAAGAATCTCACATCATCCTACTCTGTCTCATCCAGGATATGAATCATTGCTTTGTTCAGCATCCACACTGTAGTACCCACCCATTAGTCACTTACTGGCTTAATTATGAGCTCCACTGTAGCAGGGTTGTACTGCTTGTGCTCGAGGGACTCTGACATAGCAGCTTAATGCTACATCACAATGCTTACATCATTCACCTCACTTCATATTATGTAGGCTTTGAATCATCTCACATCATCACAACAAGAAGGGTGAGTATGGTACAAGAAGATACTGTTTTTAGAGAGAGCACATTCCTATAACTTATATTATTAAAATTGTTCTATTTTATTATTTATTATTCTTGTTATCCTCTTACTTTGCTTGATTTATAAAGTTTATCATAGGTATGTGTGTATAAGAAGGAACATTTCTTGTAGGGTTTGGTACCACCAACAATTTCTATCATCTAATGGGTGACTTGGAATTTCCCTCTATGAATCTACTGTATGTATATCTATATTCTAATGGAAAACACAAGATCTATGGATCAGATAACAGACCATGTATTATTCAGAGAGCATCATAATTCCGGTTTCCCACATCCCAGCTCCTCACAGGGTGAGGTAGTGAAAGCCAGATGTTCACCTGCACATATGTGGGGGTGCACCACAGAAGAGAACCCCAAAATTATGTGACTTGGGTGGTATGTTAAGTGGTTAGCACTTTGGTCCATCTTTATCTCCCAAGAGAAGACTTTAGTAAAAAATGTAAGCAAATATCTCAAGGACAAAGGAGTAAGGTGCCTCTGGGTTTTTTCATCCCACAATGTAAGCAAGTAGCCTCTGACTCTCTCTGGAGTGATATGCAAGCTCTAACTTCCATGACATGTTTGCCACTCAATCATCTTTCAACCTAGTTTCCTAGAGGTTTTTGCTTAGAAAGTTTGGATTGTGCAGAAATGCAAAAAACATTCATGTCTAATTGTCTCTCAGCAGTTGTTTGAACCAGATAGATCATAAACTCTGAAAGGAGTGCGTGGGAAGAGGGGGAAGGGATTACGAGGCAGTATAAAACCTAGAAGTTGTTCTCTCCTTATCAAAAAGTCAGAATACTCCCCAAACCACCACCACCACTGCAGCTTAAAGCTGAAGCCCAAAACTCCCAGGGTTAAGGCTGGTCGCATAAATGGATAAAATGGGACAGTGGTGAATTGAGATCGTGTGCCCAAACTAGAGAGGTGCCAGTACCCAGAGCTAAGTGAAGCCTAAACCAGCTGGACGAGCCAGTACTGCTAGATCTTCCAAATGCCAAGAGAAGCCAGAGAGCTGCAGAGTTCATGTGAAATCTTTCCCTCTATTCCCCTGTTTTGTAATGCTATGAGAGCCAAATAAAATATATCTGTATGTCTCTTTCAGCCACAGGCTGTCATTTTGAAACTCCATTTAGAGAAAAGTGAACTTCTCTAAGAATATAGAAGCCAATCTCAGGTGAAAAATTGTCACCAAAGAAGAGGGTCTCACAGGAGGGGCCACAGGCATTCTCCTTAGCCACTTCTAGCCAAGGTTCCCCTCCTCCTTCATGTATTTATTCAATAAATATTTATTGAGTGCCTACTCAGTGGCCAACACTGTACCAAAAGATGATAATATATATATAACTGTGAACAATAAAGACAAAAATTTTTGCTCTCAGAAAGGTCATATTCTAGACATTGAGATTTTTCTGTTGAAAGGATAATAGAAATCAACTTAGAAATACAACTGAACATAATTTATAATGGGGTACATATAGATAACCTCCATCAGTTTAATGTTTTTCAGATATTATAAATATTTGTTGGGATGGTCAATCTTGTCTTCCTGATTGGATTGAGAAATGCTTAAAAGATTAGTAAAGCATATCCCTGGGTGTGTCTGTGGGCAGCATTTCCAGAGATGACTGACATGTGGGACAATAATTGAGAGAAAAAGAGCCTGGGGATCTGGATGGAATAAAAGTGAGGAAAGGAAGAAGCTAGCACAGGCATTCTCTCTCTCTGCTTCCCAGCTGCCATGATGTGAGCTGCTCTATTCCACCACCCCTGCTTGCTATGATGGATTAAAACCTCTGAAACCATCAGCAAAATAAGACTTTCCTTCTTCTTGGATTTTTTTTTTTTTTTTTTTTTTTTTTTGTACTGGGGATTGAACCTAGGGCTTTGCACATGCCAGGCAAGTGCTCTACCCATTGAGCTACATCCCCAGTCCCTTTTTAATTTTTTTAATTTTGATACAGGTCTCTCTAAATTACGCAGGCTGCCTCTAACATTGAACTTGTGAGCCTCTTGCCTCAGTCTCCCAAATTGTTGGGATTACAGGCATGCACTGCCATACCCAGCTTGTAATTTACTTTTAAACACAATAAAAATTAACATGCATCCATGAAGGGGTAGATGAATGGATATATTATGAAACGCCTAAAGTAAAATGTTAAAGGTGGAATCTAAGTGGTGAGTATACAGGTGTTCACTACAGAAATTCTTTCAGTTTTGCTGTATATTTGGAAAATCTTGTTATAAAATACTGGGGGGGACTGAATGGATGAGTTTAACATTAGATAATGCATCAGTGAACTAGACTTGTGCAAATAAAATTACCCAAAATGGAGTCTTGAGAGAAAAGGAAATGGAAAATGTGAAACACAGGTTTAAAGATATTGATGCCAGAAAAAGAAGAACTAATATATAATCTAAGCTAGGGGTTCTTAACCAAGGCTGCATGGAACTCAGGAAAAATGGAACTTTAAGATATAATTTCTAGCCAGGCACGGTGGTGCACGCCTGTAATCTAGTGGCTCGGGAGACAGAGGCAGGAGGATCGCAAGTTCGAGACCAGACTCAGTCTGTGTAATTTAGCGAGACCCTGTCTCAAAAAGTACCAAAAAAAAAAAAAAAAAAAAAAAAGGGTTGGTGGCACAGCTCAGTGGTCCAGCACTTGGAAAGCATGCAGGCATAAGGCCCTGGGTTCAACCCCTAGTACCACACACACACACACACACACACACACACAAACACACACGATATAATTTCTAATGCTGTACTATTTTTAAAGCATCTTTGCTATTTATTTATTTTTTATTATTTTTATTATTTTTTATTATTTTTTAAGCCAGGGTCTTTCCATGTAACCCAGGCTGGCCTCAAACTCATGATCCTCCTGCTTCACCCTCCCAGGTGTTGAGATTACAGGCATGCACCACCATATCTAGTATAAAAGCATCCTTTAAGAGGCTATTTAAGATCAGCAATGTATAAAGATATGCATGTATAAAAATGTCATAATGAAACCCATAAAGTTTTATACAAAAAATTACTAATAAAAATACACAAAAAAGGCTATTTAACCTTTGCAATTCAAATCGCACTCTAAAGTCTCCCCATGTCACTTATAATTCTTCCTATGTCGCTATGAGTCAGATACCGACTCGATGGCACCTAACAACAACAACAACAATGTACTTTGTGACCATATGTAATCTATGCCCACCCCATTGCAGCTCAAATCCCCTTTCCCTGAATGAATTATCCCCACTCACTCTGCTCCAGCTATACTGGCCTTGTTGGTCCCTTGGAATATCTTTCCTGAAATATATACAGGGCTCATTCTCTCCTCTTCTTCAGTTGTTTGCTCAAATTACCATCTCAATGATGCTATCACCCATACACTCTTTTATTTTTTATTTACTTATTTACTTGTTTATTGATTTATTTATTTTGAGACAGGGTCTCTCTATGTAGCTCAGGCTGGCCTAGAACTCACTCTGTAGCCCATTCTGGCCTCAAACTCATAATCCTCCTGCCTCAACCTCCTGAGTGCTGGACTTACAGGCATGCGCCATGCCTGACTCACCACTTAGCCTTTTTAAAATCTCAAACTAGGCTGGGGTCAGTGGCTAACACCTGTAATCCCAGTGACTCAGGAAGTGGAGGCAGGAGGATTATAGGCTCAAGGCCATAGGCAGTCTGTGTAACTTAGTGAGACCCTGTGTCAAAATAAAAAATAAAAAATGGGCTGGGGGTGTGGTCCAGTGGTACAGCACTTGCAAAATATGTGTAAGGTCCTGGGTTCAAACTCCACCCCCACCAAGTGCCAAAAAAAAAAAATATTCTCAAACTGCCAGATATAGTTTCAGTGTCTGTGTGTCCTCACACCCCCAATCCCCCACTAAACCCATATGTTGAAATTCTAACTTCCAAGCCCAAGCATTTACAGATGGCCCTCAGGAAGATAATTTGGTCATGAAGGTAGAGCCCTCACAAATGGGGTTAGTGGTCTTATGAAATAAACCCTAGGCAATTTGCTTGCTCCTTCCACTGTGTGAGGACTCAGCAAGAACTGCCATCTACGAACCAGGATATGGGCCCTTACCAGACACCAAATTTGCTGATGTCTGGTGCTTGGACTTTCCAGCCTCTAGAACTGCAATTAATAAACTTCTGTTGTTCAGAAGCTACCTAGACTATGATATTTTGTTATAGCAGCCCTGCAGCCCTTGCCCATTTCTTTTTTACATGGCATTTATTACCATCGGATGCACTATATGTTTACTTGTTTGCTAGTTTATCTTCTGTCACCCACACTGATAGGAATGTGACTTTACAAGGGCAGGCTTTACTGTGTCTTGCTTATTGCTACCTCTCTATCAGTTAAAACAGTGCCTGGCAAGTTGAGCTGTGGGTAGTGGAGTAGCTCAGCAAAGGAATGCTTGCTTAGAATAGTGCCTGGTGTAATAAAGAAATGTTTGCTGACCAAAAGAATAAAGGTATCACTGCAGAATTAAGTGCTCAACTTACCTTCAGATTTTTTTTGCTGCCCTTTCAGAAAATGAGGAGCCTCTTCCTTGGTTACAGACTTGGAGATGCTTGGTTCTAAGCAAAGTTTGGGAAGCAAAAAGTTCAAGTTCATATCACATAGCTCCTTGGAATTTTCTTCTTTTTTCAGAAGTAAAGGTCGTGTGGTCAGCACCTTTGTCCTGAGGTCCACCATCTCAATTTCATTTGGGAGAGAAACAGGGTGTGCTTGCACACGTTCTCGATGCACTGAAGTTATCTGACTGAAAAGGAAGAGATGACTGGATTTAAAAGTCATTTGCTGCTATAGTTTGGATCTGGAGGGTCTCACAAAGGCTCATGTATTAAAGGTTTGGTTGCCAGCCTGTGGCATTGTTGGGAGAAGGCAGAATCTTTAGGAGGGAGGGCCTTTGGAAAGTAGTCAGGTCATTAGGGACATGTCCTGGAAGGAGGTATTGGGACACTCACCCCTTCCTCTCTCTCTTTTTTCTTCCTGGCCATCATACCACGTGATCCCTGCCATGATGCCCTGCCACACCCCAAACAACAAAATGGCCGTGAACTGAAACCTCTGAAATGATGAGCCAAAATAAATCTGTCTTTTTTGAAGTTGCTATCTCAGGTATTTGGTCACAGCAATGGAAATCTGACTAACACATTTATCCTCTCCTGGATCTCCAGTTCTCAGGCCAGTCTGATCTCCCTGGAAAGTTTGGAGAACAATTTCCAAGTGGTACTCCTGAGTGGGATGGCTGAATCCTGAGAGGCCAAGACTTCTCCACCCTCTGACCTGCTCCCCACTGCATCTGCCCTCTACACCCTGGAAAATTCCCTGAATGGATTCAAGCTTGGTCCACTTCTGTTTTCCTAGTCCTCATTTCCTGGAGCAAAGAAATCGGAGTCAAAGATTAGGTATAGGGTCTGTCCCTTCTATCTCCAAAGGCACTTATAAGCCCAGTGCTTCTCAAACCATCTATTGTGGAATGATACTTTTGTAAACTATAATAAAAATGAATGGCATAAAAATTAAAGGAAAATAAAAAACATGTAGAAAATAAACTCCATTTTTTTTTTCATTTTCTGATCAATGAACATAAGATTACATTGTTAAATTGCTAAACAACTTTTTAAATGGTTCCCCTCAGATTCTGTACTAACTTCATCAGGGACTGGTCTTGGGGCCACAGAATCACATTTTGGATATGACTTTTCTAAAACAAAGTCAACCCACTATGACCCTGAGGCCATATGTGAGTTTCAGCCTGTTTTTGTAGCTATAATTGGACCACAGGTATACTCATTTGTTTACAAAATATCTGTGGCTGCCTTCAAGTGAACAATTGCAAAGTTAAATCATTGCAACAGAGACCATCTGGTCCACAAAGCCTAAAATATTTATTATCTGGCTCCTGCCACATACTATTAATTGTGCTTCTTGCCTTAGAGTGTTGTTTGGATTGAATTACTAAAAATGTAGGGTGCCACACAAAGTATCATGACTTCCTACTTAAATTCCAACCAAACACTTAAAGAATATTCCTTACTTGTTTTCTTTCAAATCTTCTTGGTTCGTATCTTGGGGATGATCTCTTGGAAAAGTCACAATAATCTCAACATCTATGAAAGTCATGACAGTAGGAGAAGGAAAAAGAAAGTAATGAATTCCAGTGGTCAGTGGGAGAAGTATTTCACGTCTAACTATTTGGCTAACCTGTTCTTAATGATCACAGGATGGATGTTAACCAGGGGTTGAGGTTTAGCCATTTTTGTATCTTTCCTGCCCAGCATATTACATGTCCTAAATAAATGCTTACTTAAAGAGAACTCCCTCTCTCTCTCTCTCTCTCTCTCTCTCTCTCTCTCTCTCTCTCTCACACACACACACACACACACACACACTTTATCAAAAAATTTCCAAGTGCAAAGTACAGTTTTACAACAAACAGAGCTGTCCCCTGGTGGGGACCAAAGACTTCCTTCTAGAAGGTGTAACCAAGGCTACCTACTTCACAAGACCATTATGAGGATTAACCAAGATAACTTATGTAGTCCCAAAGGAACTTGCTTATACTTATAATTTCAGTTATCTCATGTTTGATTATGATTCCCGACATAATCCTTAAGAAGAAAGTTCCAACTGGTAGAATCAATATTTACAATATAACATTCAGCAAATTTAAGTTAAAAAAAGTGTGAGCCACTTTAAAATTGCCTGTATATTAAAATTGTTCATTTATTTTTTCTCCCCATTCAACAGACTTTTGTTAAATGTAAGCTAAGCTCAGGGTTTTGGGCTAAAGACATAGAAATAAACAGGATGGCACTATGGCTCTAGTGGAGATGATAAGAAAGCAAAGAATCCAGTGAGAGAGTAAGCATTGTGATAGATATGTGCAACATTGTGGGGGCATGGAGGAACATCCTTCCGGGTAGAGGCAATGCTTGTTCCAGTACCCATTCCTATCCATGTATTTGTCAGAGCTTTTACTCCATCTGCATATGCCTGGAGCAGGAATGGTTTTATGAGCTCCACCACTGAATGCTAGGGGTGAGGTATCATCACAAGGAGGATAAGGAAAGGGGGTGAATAAGGTTGATCTGGGTCTACACACCTCCTTTGCCACTTTCTGGATGGACTGGCAAAAGTTATTTAATAGCTATCATCATCATCGCCTGCACCCATACCACTGTGGTGTCCAATCCTGTCAGATCTTGAGAGCTAAGCAGGGTCAGGCCTGGTTGGTACTTGGATGGAGATCACCTGGGAACACCAGGTGCTGTAGGCTTGGGAGAAGGACCTGGCAATCCATTCCCAAAAAATCAATCTGCCATTGAAAACCCTATGAATAGCAGAGAAGTACTGATAATATTGTTTCACTGATAATATTGTTGTATGTAGGGTGGCTATGAGTCAGACACCGACGCAACAGCACCTAACATCATCATCATCATCATCATCATCATCATCATCATTTCATTTAGTAGATTTTAACTATTTAAAAGGACTGTGGATATTTTGTCTAATTCATAGGAACCTCCATGGTAACAATATTTTCATTATTTGATTTGTGTATCTGTGCCATTTAATGAGACTAGTGCATTAAAAAAAAGTAAAAATTTCCAAAAGAGAAAATTGTACTTATGATTGGGCAAATGATAATAGTATTTACTATCTTTGTCATCCAACATTGTATTTTGTGGGACCATGAGAATGTATCAAATTTTGTGTTTCTTCATGTTTTCCAAATAAGATAGTTTGATTGCATGTTTTGTAGTATTATACAATACCAAGGGACACCTCTCTACAAATGAAGTTTCCTTGGAAAAGTCAATGATTTTTTAACTTTTCAAAAATCCTATTACCACACTATGTAGCACAAAATGAGAGGCTTGGAATTATAGAGCTGGAAGGAACTTAGGTGTATCTAATCAAAGCCCTTTATTTCAGAGCCAAACAAACGGATAGCTCTAAGCCTGTGTGATATGCTCAAGGTCACTCTCCAACTTCAAAAGAAGATGGATGTCTTTCATAACATTTTCGTAGTCATCCTTGAGTGTAAAAGCCTGAGATGTTAGAGTGAGAAAAACATACAGCATATATTCCTAATAACTAACCTGTCAGGAAAAGGATGTTCTGGGACAAAGGCTAGATGCATTTAATGCTTAGCTGTGGAAGTTAGAAAACCAAGCAGAGTGTATCCACATGAGCACTTTAAAAAGACCATACTTTACAATTATGGAGAACTAATAAACCCAGAATGTTTGCAAGCACGTTTAATGTACTCAAAAGTCTACATGGCTGATTTCTTTTTCAAACAAAGGAACAAAGATACAATAAGCAAGTATGAAGAATGTTAAGAGTCAATGGCCACCATTCTGATTGTTGGTCCTAAATGAGGTGAAAAAAGATTACAGAACATACTGACTCTGAAGTTATTTAGAAACAAATAAATGTCTTTGTTCTGGTTCTTGAACAGTGTCAATGTCTGAGGAACAATGTATAAGGACTCTGAACCCACCACTAGTTGACCAGAGATGATGACACTTTATCACAGATAAAAATAAAGCACTTGAGTGTTTTATCATGGCTGAGTGCATTTTTCATAAAAGGAAGTGTAAATTAACCCTGCCAGGAAATGTTAGCATGTTGTTGTTGTTGTTGTTAGGTGCCATCGAGTCGGTATCCGACTCATAGCGACCCTCATAGGGTTTTCAGTGGCCGAGAGCTTCAGGATTGCCTTGGGAATGGATTGCCAGGCCCTTCTCCCAATGTTAGCATAGAGAGAAATTAACAGGCAACAATTCAATGTAGCTAGAAACATATTTTCTTCACAAAAGAGGTGAAAATTATATTCATTTAACTATAACAATCATTATTCATTGTTAGTGTTAAAACTGTTATTAAAATAGAAGCTTAAAATCTGACCCAGCCTATCTGACCCAGCCAAATTTATCCAATAAAGAAAAATTATTGTCTCTAGAAAAGTCTTACTTTCCTGTGTGTTCTCTTCATTCTAAGTAAATAGATGAGCATATCTGTCTGGGTGGTAAGTATCAGAGTTGAATATATTTTGATTCTTTACATTTTGATAATTTCCTAAATTGTGAACCTCAACATAGACTTTTTAAAAACTTTCCCACCTTCCATGTCTTGGAGGGCCATGACCCCACACCATCTTAAGAGGGAAACTATTGTGTGAGACTGAGCTACCTGGGGGGCCTAAAAACAAAGAATTATCACTGATGGAAAGCCTCAGGGTGACCCGACACAACCCCACTGTGCTATGCAGCTGGAGGTCACAGAAAGAAGATCCTCCAGTTCTAACTCAATTTTTCTTTTTTCTTTTCTTTTCTTTTTTCTCTTCTCTTCTCTTCTTTCTTTCTTTTGCCTTCCTTTCTTTTCTTCCTTTCTTCCTTTCTCCCTTTCTCTCTCTTTCTTTCTTCTTTCTTCTTCTTTTCTTTATTTATACCTATTGTGCTGGGGATTAAACCTAGGGCTTTGCATGGGGTAAGTGCTTTGCTACTGTGCAGTACCCCCAGCCTTTTTCTATTCTTCTTTCTTTTCTTTTCTTTTCTTTTGTTTGTTTGTTTGTTTGTTTGTTTGAAGATGGGATCATATTGAATTGCATAGGCTGTTTCTGGCCTGGGGCTCAAGATCCTCCTGCCTCACCTCCCAGAGATACTGGGATTGTAGCAGAACAAGTCAGTGTTCAGCTCTTTTTTTTTTTTTTTTCCCTGTCTTTTCAATGTTAATTTTCATTTTCTCATTTTTCTCTTTTCTAATTTTTATCTTTTTTCTTTTTTTACTTTAAATTTTTTTCTGCTTGTGTATCTATATTTTTCTGTTTATACTTTATATCTCTTAGGCTTACTACATCTTATTGCTCTGTTTATGTTTACCTAATTCTGTTTGTATTTTTTCCTTATCATGTGATCACTTTTTTATCATTTATTCCTTTTCTTCCTTCTTCCTAAAATTCCTTTCCTTTCTAGGTTTTATTTTTCCTTTTTAAAAATTCACCCTTGAAGCATCCTTTTGTCTCCCCTGTCTCTGTATCTCTTTCTTCAGGCTAATACATTTATATCTTCACTCTAAATGTTTTGTAACATCATAGCTTATCCTATGTTATTACTGCCATTCAATGTTCTGTGAGCATTGGTGGTACAGCACTTGACTTTAAGTGATTTTAAGTATATTTCTATATCTGGTATCTGTTATAGTAGATTGTCTTTATTTTTTGGATTGGCACTGGAGATTGTGATCACAAGAGAAAGTCACTCACTAAGAAGACCCCCAAATAAAATAGGAAGGGATATCCACTCCTACATATGCAGAAATCACAAATCAGAAACACAAGAAACATGAAAAAGCAAGGCAACTCATCTCCTTCAAGAGACCATGATTCTTTAACCACTGAATCTAAACATACTGAAATAGTAGAAATGTCAGACAAAGAATATAAATGTCTACTTGTAAAAATGATCAATTATTTCAAAGAGAACACAAATGAGCAAATGAATGAAATAAGGAAATAAACACAGGATCTAGGTCAGAAAGTCTCCAATGTAGAAGACAAAGTCAGCAAAATGGATGAGAAATTCAGCAAGGAAATTGAGATTTGGGGGGAAAAGTTGGAAATAGAGAACTCAATAAATCAAATGAAAAAGAGGGGAAAGCATCACCAGTAAAATTAATGAAGCAGAAGACAGAATATCAGGGATGGACGACCACACGGAGGAAATACCACATTCAGCTATCAAAAAATAAAAAATAAATAAATAAATAAATAAATAAATAAATGTAGGACACAATCAAGACACAAAACCTAAGAATCCATAGGATAGAAGGAACTGAGATAAAAACTAAAGGCATAGAAAACTTATTCAGTGAAATTATAGCAGAAACTTTCCCAAATCTGGGAAATAAATGGACAGCCAACCCCAAGAGACATTTAGAACCCCCAAAAGGCATTACCAGAAAAGAACCTCCCCTTGACACATAATAATTAAAGTGCCAACATTACAGAACAAAGATACAATATTAAAAACTCCAAGGGAAAAATACCAACTCAATTATAAAAGAAAGCCCATCAGAATTATATGAGACCTCTCAGCACAAACCATAAAATCTAGGAAGGCATGGAATAATATATTTCAAGCCCTGAAAGTAAATAATTGCCAACCAAGATTATTATATTCATCAAACTTATCATTTAAAATTGATGGAGAAATAAAGACATTCCAAGACAAGCACACACTAAAGCAATTCATGACAACCAAGCCAGCATAGCAGAAGATACTGAAAGGATTCCTACACTCACAGGAGGAAGAAAGATAGTCTCCATTTTGAGAGCAAAGGAAAGAATAAATATCATGGAAGAAACAGACAAACCAAAGAGAACTAGGAAAGAATCAGTCAGGTCTAACTCAAAAACCCAGAAAACCCTGAATATAAATAAGGGAGAAAGAAAAGAATGAATAGTATATGACTCAACAACGAAAGCAACCAACAAAATTACAAGAACCAGCAAATTCCAATAATAAACCTAAATATAACTGGTCTTAAGTCTCCAATTAAAAAACATAGATTTGTAGACCAGATTAAAAAACAGAATCCAACAATTTCTTATCTGTAAGAAATATATCTTATTGGCAAGTACACCCACACCCTAAAAATGAAAGAATGGAAATTGATATACAAGCAAGTGAAAGAAAAAGAAAAAGAGGAATAGCCATCAGTATATCAGAAAAAGTGAATTTCAAGTTAAAACTATTCCAAAGAGATGTAGAAGGTCACTACATATTAATAAAGGCAACAATCAATCAAGAAGGTATAACAATTGTAAATATATATAAACCCAACTTCATATATATATATATATATATATATATATATATATATATATATATCACTACTGGACTTAAAGGGACAGATAGGTCCAGATACAGTAATAGTGAGGGTGACTTTAATACTCCACTCTCATTAATAGATAGAACATCCAGACCAAAAAAAATCAACAAAGAAACTTCAGGGTTAATCACCACAATAAATCAAATGGACTTAAAAGATATCTACAGAATATTCCTTCCCAAAACTACAGAATACACATTTTTCTTGGCAGCCCATGGAACTTTCTCTAAGATGGATCACATTTTAGGCCATATATCAAGTCTTAACAAATATATAAAAACTGAAATAATTTTGTGTATCCTATCAGACCATAATGGAATAAAACTAAAAATGAATAACAAGAGAAATTACAGAAATGATAAAAATATATGGAGAATGAACAATACATGGCTAAATGATGGATGAGTACTTGAAGAAATCAGAGAGAAAATTTAAAAATTCTTAGAATCAAATGAAAATGAAAACACAACCTACCAGAACCTTTAGGATTTAGCAAAGGTGTTTCTAAGAGGGAAGTTTTTAGCTACAAGTACCTACTTTAAAAAATCAGAGAGGACTCAAATAAATAACTTCATAATACATATCAAATTCTTAGAAAAAGAAGAACAAACAAAACTTAAACCCAGTAGATGGAAAGAAATAATAAAGATCAGAGCAGAAATTAATGAAATGGAGACAAAAAAAAAAAACAAAAACCAAAAACAATGAAAAGAATTATTGAAACAAATAGCTGGTTCTCCAAAAAGATAAACAAGATTGGCAAACCCTTAGCCAAACTAACCAAAGGAAAGAGAGAGATGACTCAAATTAGGAAAATTAGAGGTGACAAGGGGAACATTACAACAGATACAAATGAAATCCAGAGAATCATTAGAGATTGCTCTAAAATATTATAATCCAAAAAACTGGAAATCTCAGGTGAGATGGATAAATTCCTAGACAGTTAGGCCTTGCCAAAATTAAGCCAAGAGGATATAAACAACTTAAACAGACCTATAATGAGCAGCAAGATTGAAGCAGTAATAGTTTCCCAACAAAGAAAAGCCCAGGAATGGATAGATTCGCTGCTGAATTCTACAAGATCTTGTAAGAAGAACTAACACCAATGCTCCTCAAGTTATTCCACAAAATACAGATGGGAGGAACACTATCACACACATTCTATGAATTAGTATTCTATGAATTCAGTATTACCCTGATACCAAAACCAGATAAAGATACATCAAAAAAGAACTAACTATATACCAATTTCCCTGATCAACCTAGATGCAAAAATTCTTAACAAAATACTTGCAAATTGACCTCAAGAACACATTAAAAAGATAATATACTATGGTCAAGTTGGTTTCATTCTAAGGATGCAAGGCAGGTTCAACATACTCAAGAAAATAAATGTAATATAGCATGTAAATAAACTCAGAAACAGAAATCACATGATCCTATCAATAGATGCAGAAAAGGCCTTCAATAAAGTTCATCATCCTTTCATGGTAAAAGCCTTGAAGAAACCAGGAATTGAAGGAACGTATTTCAACACAATAAAGGCAATATTTAAAAAACCTACAGCCAAAATCAAAGGGGGAAAAATTGAAAGCATTTCCCTTGAAATCAAGAACAAAACAAGGATTGTCCATTGTCTCCACTGCTTTTCAATGCAGTAATTGAACTATTAACCACAGCAATAAGATAAAGAACTAAAAGGGATCCAAATAGAAAAGGAAGAAGTCAAATTATCCCTATTTGCAAACAATATGATCCTATACTTAAAATATGCTGAAGACTCTCCTTCAGCATTATAGTAACATGTAAGTCCCTACAGTACAGCAAACTGACAAACAAATGGAATACTAATAGAGATAGTTCAACAAACAGATGCAGCAATGGAAGTGCTAACTTGTTTATGCGAAGAGACTTGGAAAACAGCTACCTGGCCTACTGACTGGAAGAGATCCATATTTGTGCCTATTCCCAAGAAATAGGATCCAATTGAATGTGGAAATTATTGAATGACATAATTAATACCATATGCAAGTAAGATTTTGCTACTGATCATTCAGGCCTGGGATTTAGCTCAGTGGGTAGAGCGCTGCGCTGCAGTCTCTGAGGTCTCGAGTTCAATTCCCAGCACCGCAAAAATGGGAGAAGGGCCTGGCAATCCACTCCCAAGGCAATCCCGAAACAGCCATTGAAAACCCTATGAGGGTCGCTATGAGTCGGATACTGACTCGACGGCACCTAACAACAACAACAACTGATCATTCAAAAGTGACTGCAGCAGTATATAGACAGGAAACTGCTGGAAAATCAAGCCAGATTTAGAAGAGGGTGTGGAACAAGGGACACAACTGCTTATTTTAAATGGATACCAGAGAATACCAGAAATATGTCTATTTTTGTTTTATTTACTATGCAAAGGCATTTGGCTGTGTAGATCATAACAAATTATGGATAACATTGTGAAGAATGGGAATACCAGAGCACTTAATTAAACTCATGAGGAATCTGTATATGGATCAGGAGGCAGTAATTCAAACAGAAAAAGGAAACACTGTCTGATTTAATGTCAGAAAGGTGTGCGTCAGGGCTGTATCCTTTCTCTGTACCTCTTTGATCTCTATGCTTAGCAAATAATCTGAGAAACTGGACTTTATGAAGAAAAACATGTCATCAGGATTGAAGAAAGATTCATTAACAACCTGTGTTAGCAGATGATACAACTCTGCTTGCTGAAAGTGAAGAGGATTTGAAACATTTACTGATGGAGATCAAAGAACAAAGACTTCAGTATGGATTGTGCCTCCACATCAACAAAACAAAAATCCTTACAACTGGGTCAGTACACAACTTCATGATAAATAGAGAAAAGTTTGAAGTTGTCCAAGATTTTGCTTTACTTGGAACCAGCAGTCAAGAAATCAAAAGACACACTGCATTGGGAAAAACTATGGCAAAAGATCTCCTTAAAGTGTTGAAAAGTAAGGATGTCACATTGAAGACAAAAGTACACCTGACCCATGCCATCATATTTTCAGTCACATCATGTGGTTGTGAATTGAATAAGGGAGGATATTGAAAAAGGGAGAAAGGAGAAGAATTGATGCTCTTGAATTATGGTGCTGGAGACAAATATTGAATATACCTGGACTGCCAAAAGAACCAACATATCTGTCCTAGAAGAAATGCAACCAGAGTGCTCTTTGGACGCAAGGATGGCCAGACTGAGTCTTAAGTATCTTGGACATGTTGTCAGGAGGAACCAATCCCTGGGGAATAACATGATGTTTGGCAAACTGGCAGGTAAATGATAAAAAAGAATACCCTCAACTATATGGATTGACACAGTGCCTACAACAATGAGCTTAAATATAAACATGATCATGTGCCTGACACAGAATTGAGGGTTGTTTCATTCTATTGTACATAGGGTCAGCTCTTGGAGCTGATAAACACTTTCAGCAAACTAGCAGGGTACAAAATCAATATATACAAACCAGCAGCTTTTCTGTGTACTAATAATGACCATATAGAGAAAGAAGCTAGGAAAACAATCCCATTCACCATAGCTTCAAAACAAATAAAATATCTGAAAATAAACTTAACTAAGAAGGTGAAAGACCTCTACAATGAAAACTTTAAAGTTCTAAAGAAAGAAATTGAAGAAGGCATCAGAAGGTGGAAAAATCTCCCATGTTCATGGAATGGAAGAATTAATATAATGCAAATGGCTATATTACTGAAAGCAATTTACAGATTTGACAAAATCCCCATTGAAATTCCAATGACATTTTCACAGAAATAGGGAAAATAATCCAAAAATTCATTTGGAAGCACAAAAGACCCCAAATCACTAAAGTGATCCTGAATAGAAAAAACAATGCAGGGGCATTATAATTCTTGATTTCAGATTATACCAAAAAGTCATAGTAATAAAAACTGCATGGAACTGACACAAAAATAGATATGTAGACCAATGGAACAGAATAGAGGATCAAGAAATAAATCCACGCAGCTACAGTTACTTGATTTTTGACAAAGGTGTCAAAAATACAATTTGGAAAAAAGATACTCTCTTCAACAAATTGTGATGAGACAACTGGATATCCTATTGTAGAAGACTGAAACTAGATGCCTCTCTCACACCTTGTACAAAAGTCAGTTCAAGGTGGATCAAAGACCTTAGTGTAAAACCTAAAACTTTGAAACTGCTAGAATAAAACATAGGGAAAACAATTCAAGATATAGGCATAGGCAAGGACTTTCCAAATAAGACCCCAATAGTGCCGGAAACAATAGCAAGAATTGACAAATGTTGCCCTCATAGTAAAATTGGGGGATGGATAGATAGATAGATAGATAGATAGATAGATAGATAGACTCACAAAAAAAAAGTCATACAAGTAGAAGCGGAACTATTGGTGGGGAGGGAAAAGTGGGGGATGGGGGTAATATGAGGATAATGGAGTTGGTGAACATAAGAAATGTACAATGAAATGATGTGGAAATGTCATAATGACATTAAATTAAATTAAATTGTACTCTAAAAATTGCTACTAAAATAAGATTATTGGGGGAAGGAAAAAAGTGAGTGTGTATGAATTTGAAAATGAAGAAAGTGGTAGAAAATGGTATTTTACAAACTCATATTATATGTTCCAATTATTTTGCTAATAATGTTCTTGTTTTGTTCATTGTAATGAAGAGTTTTTGGAAATAAAATACTTACTGTCATAAGAAAAGAGAAATATAAGATGATTTTTGTATTAAGGAAGAAGTTGACAGTTTTTATCTTTCTTATTTTTTTAATCTATAAATTACATTTTATACATTGCCCTCTGCAAAGGCCCCTTATAAAGTAACTGCATGCTGCAGGAATACTAAAGTTCTCCATAAAGAATGTTAAGGTCATTCATCACTATCCCTAATACTTGCTTCCCATAGACATTTCCATAAAGAACACTAGGCCTCAAACAAGATTAATCAAAAGTATAAAGGCAAGATTGGATGAAGCTATCACTCTAGCAGTAGAAAACTTTCTACCTCTAAGTTAAACTGGGGTCTAAGATTACAAAATAAGGCATTAAACCAAAGGCAACCCCAAACATATAAGGCAGTAGTATCCAGACCAAGCAATGGGAAAAGCTCAACATAAGACCACAAAAAAATATGAAGAGCCAGGTCGAAGAAGATGCCTCAAATAATCACAATCCTTCAATAGTTGGTTTTTAAAGAAACCCCAATATTAGAAATACCAGAGAAACAATTTAGAAGTCTGTTTATAAGTATGTTGAAAGACCTCAAAGACATCACAAACAAACAAAAGCAGTTGAAACACTGGACAAAAAAAAGCATCTAACTTAGAAAAAAATTCAGCAAAGAAATCAGGATCCTGAAGGAGAAACAAACAGAAATTCTGGAATTATAAAATACAGTCAACCAACATAAAGTCTCAGTAGATTCTGCAGTATTCAGAATAGAGGAAGCAGAAAGTAGAATTTCTCATACTGAAGAAAAAGTTGAGGAATGTGTCTATTCAGACAATAACAGAAAGATGAGGCAGTACGATCAAAATTTTCAAGAGGTTTTTGCTAAGATGAAGAGATGCAAACTTCAAATATGGGGGTTCACAAAGGAGCTGAAACTAATATTAGGGGCATAGGAAATCTTTCCAAAGAGATAATAGCTGAAAATTTCCAAATCGAAGGGAAGAAATAGACACCCCAAACCATGGAGGCTTCTAGAACTCCAAATAGAGTAGACCAGAACAGTTCCTTTCCACAACACATTATAATAGGATTGCTAAATCTAGAGAGCAAAGAAACTACTTTAAAGCCTGCAAGAGAGAAATGCCAACTCACTTACAAAGGCAACCCTGTCAGAATAATAGCTGACTTCTCAACAACAACAACCCTAGAGGCAAGGAAAGCATAGTCCTGAAAAAGAATAACTGCCAACCAAGATTTATCTTTTACCCAACAAAGCTATATTTTAAAATAGATGGAGAGTTCAAGACTTCCCATGATATTGACAAGTTTAAGTAATTCACATCCACCAAGTCAACATTGCAGAGGATTTTTAAGGAAATAGTACATACAGAAGAAGCAGGACAAGCCCAAATGTAAGACCAAAGGAATAAATAAAAATCAGGAGAGAAATTCATAAATATAAAAAGCTAGTTAAGAACCAAAGAAGAGAAACAACTATAAAAATAATGCAGGACACCAAGCTCCCCTCAATAATTACTCCAAACATAAATGATCTTAACACACCAATCAAGAGACACCAATTGGCTAGCTGGATTAAGAAACAAATACCCTTAATATGTGGGATAGAAGAGACTCTTCTCTTTAACAGAGATCATAAAAGTCTGAAAATTAAAGGCTGGAACACAATATGCCAAACTTGTGGAAACACCCCTCAAAAAGCACAAGTAGCTATACTAATCTCAGACAACCTGGGCTTCAACCCCAAACTAATCAAAAGAGACAACGATGGTCACTACATATTAGTAAAAAGACCAGTCAACCATAAGGACAAGTTAGTCAATATTTATTCACCAAACATAAGAGCTCCTAACTTCATAAAACAAGGCTTACTGGTGGTAAAGGAACACATCAGTGCAGGCATAATTATCATGGATGATATCAACACCTCATTCTCTGCAAGAGACAACAAGAGACAGGTCATCAATGCAAAAAAGGAGCAGGGAATTTATTGACTTAAGCAACACCATAGATCTACTGGACCTAAGAGATGTTTACAGAATATTCCATCCTTCAGAAGTAGAGTACACATTCTTCTCAGCACTAGATGGAACTCTTTCAAAAATAGACCACATTTTAGACCACATTTAAAATAGTCTCAGCAAATACAAAAACGTCAAAATCATCCCATGTACCTTATCACATCACAATGGAATAAAGCTAGAACTCAAAAGCAAGAAAAACTGCAGAAATGTTATAAATACATGGAGATTAAATAACACATTTCTGAATGATAAATGAGTCACTGAAGAAATCAGAAAGGCAGTTAAAAAGTTCCTTTAATTTAATGATGATGAAAATGCAATCTACCAGAATCTATGAGATACAGCAAAAGCAGTTCTAAAAATGAAATTCATAGCCATGAGTACCTTCATCAATAAGACAGGGAACGCCCAGTTAAATAACTTAATGATACACTTTAAGGAATGAGAAAACCAACAACAAGCCAACATCAAAAAGAATATGCAAAAAGAAATAATTAAAGTCAAGGCAGAAATGAATGAAATAGAGACTAAAAGGACAGTACAAAAAGTTAATGAAACCAAGAACTGATTCTTTGAAAAGATTAACAAAATTGACACTTCCTTAGTGAGACTGAGAGAGACGGAGGGAGAGAGGGAGGGAAGGAGGGAGAGAGGAAGAGAGAGAGAGAGAGAGAGAGAGAGAGGAGAGAAATACCAAATTAATAAAATCAGAGGAGGACGTAACAATGGATACCAATGAAATATAGAAGATCATCAGAGACAACTTTGAGAAATTGTACTCTGTAAAATATGAAAATACAGAAGAAATGGATGAATTCTTCAACACTTATGACTTAGCAGAACTAAATTCTAAGGACATAGGCAAATTAAACAGCCAACAAGATAGAGGCAGTTAAAGAACAAAAACAAACAAAAAAACCTCCCAACAAACTAAAGCCCAGGTCCTGATGGGTTTACAGCTGAATTCTATCAAACCTTTAAAGAAGAATTGATACTTATCCTCCTCATATTATTTCATAAAATAGAAAAGGAAGGTGTACTTCCAAATTCATCCTACAATGTCAGTATCACCCTGATACTAAAATCAGACAAGGACACTACAATGAAAGAGAACTATAGACCAATTTCCTTGATGAACATTGAATCAAAAATCCTCAATAAAATTCTTGCAAACTGAATACAGCAACATATAAAAAAGATCATATATCACGATCAGGTGCGCTTTATTCCACAAATGCAAGTCTGGTTCAACATACATAAAACAATTAATATAATCCAACGTATCAAGAGACTTGCAGACAGAAACCACAAGATCATCTCAATTGATACTGAAAAGGCCTTCAACAAAGTTCAACATTCCTTACAACATGATAAAAGTACTAAAGAAATTGAACATAGAAGGAACTTACCTCAACATCATAAAGGCTACAAATGACAAAGCCACCACCAACATCGTATTAAACAGGGAAAAGTTAGAACCATCCCCTCTAAGATCAAGAACAAGGCAAGGATGCCCAATCTCTCCTCTCTTATTCAATATCATGATTGAAGTCCTGCCCAGAGCAATCAGGCAACAGAAAGAAATAAAAGGAATACCAATTGGAAAAGAAGAGTTCAAACTATTTCTAGTCACAGATGACATGATCATATAACTAAAGGACCCTAAAAATTCCAGTAGAAAACCTTTACATCCAATTAGTTCCTTCAGCAAAGTTTCAGTATATAATATTAACACACAAAAACCAGTAGCCTTCTTTTACATCAAGAGCAAAAGTGAAGAGAATGAAATGAAAACAATAATCCCATTCACAATAGCCCACCATAACTTGAATATTTAGGAATCAATCTTACCAAAGACCCTAAAGACCTCTACAATGTAAACTTCAAAACATTGAAGAAAGAAATAGCAGAAGATGCTAGAAGATGGAAGGACCTCCCTTGCTGATGGATCAGAAGAATTAATATTATGAAAATGCTATACTACCAAAAGCAATTTACAAAGTTAATGCAATTGCCATCAAAATTCTAATGACATACTTTGCAGAAATAGAAAAAATACTGTAAGATTCCTATGGAAGCCCAAAAGACTGCTTATAGCCAAAACAATCCTAAGCAGCAAAAACAGTGCAGACAATATCACAATACCTTATTTCAAACTATTTTACAGGCCTGTAGTGGCAAAATATCTTGGTACTGGCATAAAAATAGGCATGAAGATCAATGGAGCAGAACTGAAGAGATACACCCATGTATCTACAGCTGCCTGATCTTTGACAAAGGGGCTAAAAATGTACACTGGAGAAAAGATAGCCTCTTCAACAAATGGTGCTGGGAAAATTGGATATCCACATGCAAAAGAATGAAAATAGACTAGTATCTCTCAATGTGTACAAGAGTCAACTCAAAATGGATCAAAGACCTCAACATAAAACTGGAAACCATAAGACTACTAGAAAAAAAATGGGGAACACACTCCAACACATAGGTATAGGCAGTTCCCAGTTGCCCAGGAAACTCCACCAAGAACTGACAAATGGGATTAAATAAAACTAAAACTGCAAAGGAAACAATTAACAGAGTAAAAGGAAAGCCCAAGAATGGGAGAAAATCTTTGAACCTACACACCTGACAGAGGAGTAATTTCTAGAATATACAAAGAACATAAGAAATCAAACACCCAAATAACAAATAACCCAATAAATAAGTGGGCCATTAAACTGAACACACAGTTCTTAAGAGAAGAAATACAAATGGCCAATAAACACATGAAAAAATGCTCAATATCCCTAGTCATTAGAGAAATGCAAATCAAAACAACATACCAAGATTGCATCTCACTCCAGTAAGAATGGTCAAAATTAATAAAACAAATAATAGCAAATGCTGGTGAGGATGTGGAGAAAAAGGAACACTTTACACTGATGGTGGGACTATAAATTAGTTCAATCACTTTGGAAATCAATATGGAAGTACCTTAGAAAACCAAAAATAGAACTACAATATGAACCAGCTATACCACTCCTGGGAATATACCCAAAGGAAGATAAGTCATCAGACCACAGGGATACCTGCACTTCAGTAGTTAATGCAGCACTCTTCACAATCACAAGGGTATAGAATCAAACAAGATGTCCATTAACAGAGTGGATCGAAAAAAATGTGGTATATACATACAGTTTTACCAAGCAGTAAAGAAGAATGGAGTATTACTAAGCAGTAAAGAGGAATGATATATGTCATTTGCAGCAAAATGGATGGAACTGAAGAAGGTAATTTTAAACAAATTAACCCAGACTCAAAAAGAGAAAAACCATATGTTCTAACTCATATGTGGGAGCTAAATCTAACTTGAAGGAACAAGAATATTTTACATATATACACATATAAAAATGAACAATCATACTATGTAAGAATGGAAAATATAAGTTGACCCTGTAGGAGTGGAGAGGGGATCAGCTGGTGGAAGCAGAGGTTCAGGAATGGGGGAAGAAAAGGGAAGCATGCAGAGGGGTAAAGAGAGAGAGAAAAAACACCCAAATATAGGATGCAACTATATGAATACATGAAAAAAATGGGGAAGGAAAAAGAATTAATGAGAGTATAACACATGATTGCATATAATTCTTTTGGCTGTTAATTAAATTTTCCACTTTTTTCTTTTCTTCTTCAGTTCATAATGTTCTGTAAAATATATAAGGTGATGATGTGTAAACAAAACTGATTTAATAGTTGCATAATGGATATAGCGTATGACTTATTACTCTGTACCCCACTAACATTTATAGATAAAATTTTTTAAAAATCAGCCATGAAAAAAAAAGAATGTTAAGGTTTGTAGGGATTCAAACATTATGGAGTTTATGTATTTCTTAATATAGTGATGTTCCCTTTTAAATAGGATACACAGTTATAAACAACATGATTAAACATGTATACCTACAGCAAAATAAATAGTGACATGGTATATGCATAAGTTCTTCATAAAGTATATGAGCCCTTTGAGCATGAATAACTCAGGGTATGCTAGAAATAACATAAAGAGGTTAAATTCATATTTAAAGAGAGTTTATAGATACTTATAATAAAAATGTACAATAATGCTTACAACCCTTTTACTTTAGACATAATGATTGAAAAGAATGACTAACTCAACTGAAATTAATCAACTATCAGAAGACATTTATTATAAAAACCATTGTTTCTTTGAAATTTATAACCCAACCTATTAAGGCTTAAAATTTATTAAGGCTTAAAACTTGCAAGGGCATGATACAGATGCTGTGTAAGTGGTATGGCTCCTATGTGAAAACCAAAAATATTACAAGTCAGTTTGAAAAGAATGTGTAGCACCTCAAATGGCAAGCCATCTCCAAGTTGAGCAGAATAAATAGAAATATTTAACCCTCTTAGAAGGTACTCAGGAGCACTATTAGGTTTCTGACAACCAGGCTTTGAAGTCTAGGAAAGTCAAAGGCAGATCACAAAGACTGTTGGGAAGGACACCAAAATTTGTTTATTTCAATTAGCTCTTCTAGGTTTAATGGTGTTCCACAATTTTAACTGCACTAAATTATTCTCTGCCCTCAGCCTGGGGAGAGTAGATTCTGAGTGAGAGAGGCAGGAGCCTGCCCAGAATAGGGCAGCAGGCACAAAGGGCCAAGGAGATGGAGGCGAGGAAAGAATGTAGCCTTCAGGGAAGTGTGAGGAGATGAGAAAAGCAGCTATCTAAGAGGCAAACTCCCTGGAGTGTTAGAAATGGAAGCCAGAAAATTGCCAGGGAGAAATTGAAGCAGTTCAAATAAACATTTAATTTAAGAAAGCTATCGACAAACAGATGATAGACAAATGTGATTGCTGTAAATATGTTGTGGTCTGCAAGGGCACTTAGGAGTGTGGCAGGAAAACATATTTGAAATAGGTTCTGAGACTTGGTGTTGAAATGAGACTTGGGAATTCCTTGCTAGTTCAACTCTCCTACCACCCTCTCAAGGGGACAACAGCTCAGGGACCACTGGTGGTTGATGGAGAAATGTTTGGTTCTGGAGGGGAACAGATTCTTGGAGCAAATAGAAGGTTGTGAGAAGAAAGAAATGGGAAAAGGGTGTTATCAGACAAAACAGAAAGGGACAGAGAAGGGCTGGCTGAACAGGTGTGGGGTGGACTACAGAGAAGAGCCTTCAAGGGTTGCCCATCTGGCAGGGGCAAGTTGCCAAGACTTACTGATAAAGATAGGGACTAAAGGATAGCATGATGAGTGGCTTTTATTTTCTTTGCATTTTTCTATGTTTTCAAAGTTGCACAAAGTACTTTTGAAATCAGAAGAGATTCCTTAATAGGACCCCAATTGCTCAAGAAATTGCAACAAGAATAGATAAATGGGACCACATCAAATTAAGAAGCTTCTGCACAGCAAAAGAAACAATTAACAGAATCAAGGAAACCGCCACAGAATGGGAAAAAATCTTCGCATTTTATACATCTGACAAAGGTCTAATTACTAGAATTTATAAAGAACTCAAGAAAA
>VMDO01019751.1:0-39023 GCA_007922755.1 Pedetes capensis
ATTCCCAGCACCGCAAAAATGGGAGAAGGACGTGGCAACCCACTCCCAAGGCAGTCCTGAAACAATCAGCCAGTGAAAACCCTATAAGGGTTGCTATGAGTTGGACACGACTCCACGGCACCTAACAACAACAACAATGGTATTACGAGGAGCTTGGGTTTCTTTTTTTTTTTTTAAGTCTTGATCTCTTATAATTAAATATATGAAGTACTTACATGTAATATTTATGGATTGAATTATGTGCCTGAGGGTATTTTTGTTTTTGTTAAAATTACAGTACTCAGGGGTTGAACTCAGGACCTTGCCCATGCTTTGCAAGTGCCCTTACCACTGAATTGCACTCCCACCCCATTTTTTATTTTGAGTCAGTGTCTTGATAAATTACGCAAGCTGCCTCTGGTCTTCTCCTCATAATCCTCCTGCCTCTGATTCCCTAGTTGCTGGGATTACAGGCCTGCACCACTCCACTCAGCCCACATTTTTTCTTTATAAAAGCAGTTGTGTGGAGAAAAGAAAAGAATACTGACAGTTGTTGATGATGACATGGATGTCATTTTAATTAAAATCCTTTTTTTAATGATTTATATATATCCTACTATATATAGTTAGGTACTGTGCAGTTGAGTCTGACTCACAGCGATCCTGAAAACAGGGTTTTCAATGGCTGATTGTTTTGGGATTGCTTCAGGAGTGGATTGCCACATCCTTCTCCCATATATGTATATGTGTGTGCGTGCATTTTATGATTTTTAGGTACTGTTTGTTCTCCATGGAAATACTGGGTTTTTTTGTTTGTTAGTTTTTATTTTGTTGTTTTTAATGTTTTATCCTTGATTTGGAACTCTCAAGTTCTTTAGTGAAATTATACTTCATGAAATGACTTCCAGGATACATATGTGGCACTTTAAAGCCCATTTATGTTTTCTGTTGATTTTAGTTTTTATGTATCATTTGATATATTATTTTATACATTTTTTATCCATTGAAAAATTTGTTTAGCCCTGAGAAAAATTTGTTCGCATATTTAATGCATTAAATCTTACCAAAGAAGACATATCACTGAATGATATATTTTATATCCATAATAATCTCTTCTCTCTTATTTTTACATTTAGTTCTATCGTTTCCACCCTGCTAGCTCTCATGGATGGTTTGGACAGCAGGGGAGAAATTGTAGTCATTGGCGCTACCAACAGACTAGATTCTATAGACCCTGCTTTACGAAGACCTGGTCGCTTTGATAGAGAATTCCTTTTTAGCCTGCCTGATAAAGATGTAAGAATTTAACATCACTCAGATTGTGACAGAATATGTTGCTTTTTATCATTAACAAGTTTTGATAAAGTATAAAGTTGAAGATAAACATTGAGTTTTGTATCATGATCTTACCAGATGATAGAAACCAGAGGGAATAATTTTATTCCTTTCTTTACCTATAGTAATGATCCCTAAAATTACTCTTAAAATTCTTTAAATTTAAGCCTTGGAATGTTGTCCGTTTTGCTTCAGTGGCTTAGTGAACAATCTTTTGCCAGTTCATTAGCCTTGACTTTTTCCTCAACCCCGTCATATAATTATAGTTGTAACCAATTATGTTAAATTCTTACCTGTGCATCTTTTTTCTCATTTGCATTGTTTAATACTTGTTTATTTTAAATATTAAAACTTGAGATAAATTAAAAGTATTTTAAATTAAAACTATGTTAATGTGAATAACACTTTATTATTCTAGTTGTGAACTATTTAAATTTTTTATTCATAGGCTCGAAAAGAGATTCTAAAGATTCACACAAGGGATTGGAACCCCAGACCACTGGACATATTTCTAGAAGAACTAGCAGAAAACTGTGTTGGTAAACATTGTTCTAAGCAGTTAAATGAAATGTTACATTTATGCCAGAGATGGAATAAGCTGTAGTTTTACAAGGTTACTCTTAAAGAAACAAGGTTAGCTGTGTGTGGTGATGCAGGGGTATAATCCCAGCACTTGGGAGATAAAAACAGGAGGATCATGAGGATTGTAAATTCTAGGCCAGCCTAGGATTCCTCTCAAAAACTAAAAACAAAGGCAAGAAAAAAGAAACGAGGTTTGTTTTCTTTTTCTCTTATCTCTCACTTTGTGGCATATCATTGTTACCTTAAGTCTTGGGGTGTTAAATACAGATATTTGACAAATTGGCCATTGGGGGAATTTGAGAGCAGTGCAGAGAAGACAACAAAAAAAGCTGTTCTTACTGACCATTTACATTTTCCCAGTCATCCTCTTAAACTTCCTACATCTATTATTTCATGTAATCTTCATGTTAGTCCTGTGAATAAGGCATCATGATCTCCATTTTATAGATGAAAAAAAGTCGGCAGAGCATGTCATTCTTCAAAGATCACATAGTAAATAAATAGCACACTAGAATTTGAACGTAGTCTGATTTTAAAATTCTTGCTCTTAACCTTTATGCTGTACTAGTGCTTGCATATTTCACGTATAACTTGATTGATCTGTTTATTATTACCACCATTTAAGTGTACTTCATAAATAAATTTTAGTCTTGTTACTCAAATATTTTACTACTATATGGTGTGGATGATTTTTAATTTTCTTTTAACCATTATCATCTTAATAGAGTTTTGAGGCCTTGTTTGCTTATGTTTTCCTGGTTGCCTTGAGTAGGATACTGTGGTGCAGATATCAAGTCAATATGTGCCGAAGCTGCTTTATGTGCCCTACGTCGACGCTACCCACAGATCTATACCACTAGTGAGAAGCTACAGTTGGATCTCTCTTCAGTTAATATCTCAGCTAAGGATTTTGAGATAGCTATGCAAAAGATGATACCAGCCTCCCAGAGAGCCGTGGCATCACCTGGGCAGGCACTATCTGCCATTGTAAAACCACTCCTGCAAAATACTGTTCACAAGATCTTAGAAGCTCTGCAGAGAGTATTTCCACATGCAGAAGTTGGAGCAAGTAAAGCTTTAGACTCAGGTATAAAACTTGACTTATTGCTGAAAAGTTAGTTTCCATTTCACTAAAAGTATTATTTTTTTATATGTCCCAGAAATGTTTGTTTATAAAAAATTCTCTTGAAAAAAACTGGTTATTGTTTACCTGAGATCTTTGAAGAGAATTTACTTAGGGTTAACTTAACCAATTTTAAGTTTGGAATGCATTTTTATATTTACTTGATATTTGTAACAGATGTTTTTGGCTCTTTAAAAAATTTCATTGAGGATCAGAGATGCAGCTCAGTGGTCGGCACTTGCCCAGCATGTGCAAGACCCTTGGTTCAATTCTCAGCATCAAACAAAAACAAAAAGCAAAAAAAATATGTATTTATTAAAGTATACTGATTTGCTAACTGAAGCATCACATAAAGACAAGTTACTAACGAACAGGGTTCTTTTTGTTTTTGTTCTATAGATATTTCTTGTCCTCTGCTAGAAAGTGATTTGGCATACAGTGATGATGATACTCCATCAGTGTATGAAAATGGACTTTCTCAAAAATCCTTTAATAAAGCAAAAGGAAATTATAATTTTCTTCATTTGACTAGGTATGTTTCCTTGCAAGTGAATTTTTAGTATGTAAATTCCCTAAATATAAGTGAAATATGGTTGATAAAAGATGCTAGACAATCTGTTTTTTATTTAAGTTAAAATATCAAATTTGTTACAGTTGTCATTATGTAAAAATATTACTAAAAATGTGGCAAACTAAAAATGTTACTGGAAACTTTGTCACCATGCTGTTATGATTGCCTGGTCATATAGAACAAAACTTAATGAAGGTTCATAATCACTAATTTAGGGGAGACATTTAAAGTATTCTTTTCTAAAACATACCTTATTATTCTTTCAGAAATGCCTGTTACCAACCTATGTCTTTTCGACCAAGAATATTGATAGTGGGGGAACCAGGATTTGGGCAGGGTTCTCACTTGGCACCAGCTGTCATTCATGCTTTGGAAAAATTTACTGTATATACATTAGACATTCCTGTTCTTTTTGGAGTCAGTGCTACATCTCCTGAAGAAACATGTGCCCAGGTAATTTATTGTTGTCCAAACAAATAAGCTATAATATAAAACAGTCTTCCAGAGACAAAGTCTAGAATTGTCTCACTCTTCTTACATGTTTTTTTTTTGGGGGGGGGGTTGTTTTTTCTTTCTGAATTGTAGCTTCAGGTTTACAAAATAGACCTATGCATAATTACTTAGTCATTGAAAAGCATAGGTTTAAGTCCCGTATCTGCCACTTTAATACCCATGTGACCTTAGGGAAATTACTAGATCTCTTTACCTAGTTTTCCCCCTTTCCACAATAGAGATAATAATATAAGGATTAAATGAGTAAAGTACTTATAGTAATCACTGCTTCTTAGGAAGTACTCAGATATTCTGCAGTTTCTATTGTTGCTGTATTAATACTTAACTTTTTATTACATTTTTTTTTTATTTTTGGCAATGTGGGGGTTGCTAAATCCAGGGCCTTACACATACTTTGCAAACGTTCTACCTCTGAGCTGCACCTTCAGCCCCTTTTTTATTTTTTATTGAGACAGAGTCTCAGTATGTAGCCCAGCCTGGCCTAGAACTCACTATGTAGCCCAGAGCGGTCTCAGACTCGCAGTCCTCCTACCTCCCACCTTCTAAGTGCTATGTGCATTACCACATCTGGCAAGACTTTCATAAAATACTTAAAAACAAAGTTGTAGGGTTTTGGAGAAGAAGAATTTAAAAACCTTGAGGATTTTTTATGATAATTCTGGAAAGTTAAACATTGTTTCAAGTTAATGGAGCTAGCCTTACTAATCTGCTGACTTTGCCACTGAATATATATATTTTTTTCCTTTTTATTAGCTGATCCGTGAAGCTAAGAGAACGGCACCAAGTATAGTGTATGTCCCACATATCCATTTATGGTGGGAAATAGTTGGACCAACACTCAAAGCCACCTTTACCACATTGTTACAAAATATTCCTTCATTTGCTCCAGTTTTACTACTTGCAACTTCTGACAAACCCCATTCTTCTCTGCCAGAAGAGGTAATTTATGGGGGAAGAATCATTATCATTTAAAAGGGGAATTGTTTGTACCAAAGTAATAACTTATGGTAAAATTTCAAGTGCTGCAGAAGTAAATGAAATGATGAGGAAAAGTTTTCTTATCAGATATACCATTGTTAACTATTTGTCCTGTGAACTCAGGGTGGGATGATATGTGTATAAGAAGGAAACATAAGTGTTTTCTTCTACAAAAATGGTATTATGATACATACTGTTCTGCTTTGTTCACCTATCAGTGTATCTTCTATATTTGTCAGTACTTAAGAGCTGCATGGCTTTTTTCACTGTCTTGATATACTGTAATTTATTAGTCTAAATCTCTGTTGATAGGGTTTGGTTTTTGTTTTTTTTGTTTTTTTGTTTTTTTGTTGTTGTTTTGGTTTTCCAATCTTTTTTCTATTGAACTGCTACAATGAGCATCTTTGTGTTTTAATTTATATGAGCATTACTTTGAGAATTTTAGCTATGGCTGAGTGTAAGAGTATATGCATTTACAAATTTTAATAGTACTAAATTGCTCTCCAGTTTTGTGGCAATTTAATTTAAACAACTACTAATAATGAAGAAAAATTCATGCTTCTTAGCTGAGTGCCATGGCACACCCCTGTAATCCTAGTGACTTGGGAGGCTGAGGCAGGAGAATCGCAGATTCAAGGCCAGAGGCAGCCTACGTAACCTAGCAAGATTCTGTCTCACAAATATGTAGGGGTTGGGAGTGCAGTTGAGTTAGTAGAGGATTTGCCTCGCATTTGTGAGAACCTGAGTTCAACCTGTCCATATTGCAGGAAAAGAAATTTGTGCTGCTTCTGCCTGGAAAACTCTTATACATAATGCCTGGAATTATCCTTTATTTTCTTCAGGTCTCTGCATAAATGTCACCTCAGAGAGATCTTCCTTGATCAGACTTTCTTGATTATAGCAGTAACTCCTCCGTCACTCCCTTTCCATTTCTCTGCTTTATTTTTATCAATATCTTCTATTCACTATTAACCCGCTCACCTGTCTATCCTACCAGAATACACAGTTCATGAGGTCAGGGGCTCATTTTTCACCTCTGTGTCCACAGAGAGCGTATAGTAAGCATATTATAAGCTTTTATGTATTTTTTTAGTGATGCTGACATTTTCCTCTTTTAATTCATTAATTAATTAACTAACTAATTATTTTGAGGAATGGGGTCTCCCTATGCTGCACAGGCCAGCCCCTGTCTCCTGGGGTCAAGCAGTTCTTCCACCTTGGCCTCCCAAGTAACTGGGACATCAGATGTGGACTGCTACACCCAGCTGTGTATTTGTTTAGATAAATGGACCTAAATAAAGGGTTTTTTCCATACCTTTGACAAAATTGGTGTTCACAGTTTTTAGAACATTAGTAGAAAGATTCAAGTACTTATTAAAGAAATATTTATTGAGCACTCTTATGCCAGGTAAAGCTCTAGGCACTGGGATTACAACGGCAAATATCAACAAAAATTGGTACCCTCCTCACAAATAGAGGACTAAAATTTTAACTGAAGGTGGGGAGAGAAATACATTTTTTAAATGTGTAATGGTAATTGCTATTATGGAGAAAAATCTAGTTAAGCAGTGCCGAAAGAGTGGATAGGGTCACAATGTTAAATAGGCCAAGTAAGGGCTCAGTGAGGTGATGACATCTATATAATGATAAGAACAAGTAAAGCAGAGAACTATTTGAGTATCTGGGAAAAACAATTTCTGGCAGACACCTTGAGAGAGAACTGTGTTTGGCATGTTGGAAAAAAAGCAAGAAGGCCAAGGATATAACTAGAGTCAAGTCTGTCATAGGGCAGAGTAGGAAGAATTGAGGCCAAGGTGTTATCAGTGGACCAGATTGTGTCCCTGATGTTGCTGCTGTTAGGTGCTCTTGAGTCATATCCGACTCAAACTTGTAGGGTTTTCAGTAGGCTGACTCTTTCAGGATTGCCTCGGGAGTGGATTGCCATATCCTATCTCGTGCACTTTATTTGATAGATTTCTGTGGCAATTGTGTAAACTGTCTCAATACTGTAGCAGAAGCAGCAGGATTTCACTGCTTTGCAAAGCCTCCCAGGTCTTCCCTTGTACATATCACACACAGTATCATGCACCTCAAGCTTATCACAAATGTATACAGCTATTAGAGATGTTTGAGGTTTTGTTGCATCCTCATACCTCCATATTAACGTCCCACAACATTCTCAAATTTCAAATACCACTTCAAAATGGTCTTGTGTTCCTGAGTGACAACTGTGCTTTTGCCATTTTCTTTGTCCTGCCTGTCACATGGTGGCACTAGGATTCATTTGATGATTGCCATCTTTTGAGCAAACTTCATGCTACACGTTGCTAACGTAATTCAATTCAACTTTGAAAAGTAATACATAGATAACATCTCAAAATGTGTATGTGTTTTTGTATATGTAAATATTTTTGGCACCCCCTGTATTATATACCCTCTTTTAGTGGGGCAGAACCTTAGAAATTTCTAGTTTAGTTATTTAACTAGTTCTGGACTTGCTTTTATATCCTCTTTTGTGTGGATGTACCACCTATGTTAACTGTTTCTACACAATTCCGTTTGATAGCTCTGACTCCTAAAAATCCAGTTGATTTTGAGGCTCTCATTTCTTTATCTCTGTTTCCCAGATAGCATATAAAACCTGTCTGATATATCTTCACAATGACAACACTGTATATTTGAATGTTCTTTATATTCATTTCTATCTTCATTCTGACCCAGGGTTCCTTATACTAAATATTCTGTAATATGTTCATTAGAATTATTAATAGAATAGAAGATTATTTCTTATTGCCAGGCAGGTGGCTAGATTGCAGGCTTTTCTCTCTGCCATGCAGTCATTCAAATACTCAGGCTAAAAGAGGTTGTCTCATTTTCAGTCATTTTCATGTTGCTTTCATTCCAGTCAGCTAAAAAAATTTATCTCATCTGGAAGGTAGTATATATATTTCCTGTCACATTCCATTGGCTAAAACTTAGTCATACAGCCATACCTCCCTGCAAAGGAGGTTAAGAAATAGAATGTGATATACCCAGAGGACAATTGTGATAATAGCACACCTCCTTTATTTTCTTTAAAATTCTAGCCACTATCCTGAATGTCTTTATTTTTCTATGTCTTTTGAAAGGCCATAGCTGGAATGAATGAGTGTGCCAATAATGTTCTGATTATATAGTTAAGAATTGCTACTTAATAGCCACATTATACCATTATCTTACTATATTCACTGTCAGTTTAGTCATTTTGAAGTTTGAAGTAAAGATGATGAGTTCATACTTTTGGTAATAAGTCCAGTTGAACTTTCTTTAGATAAATTTAAAGAGATTGAAAAATGTAATCCTGTACTACAGAGGTTTTTTGTGAGTCTACTTGGAGTCTTAGAGTTTTGTGATTCAGTGATACTATCTATATAGCATTGGACTACAATATATGTGAAAAATGTGTGTTCCATTATTAGCTACTTCAATATTTGTCCATCTCAAAACTGCATTCAGAAAATGGCTATGTACATGTATGAACACTATTGGATTCTCACAACTCAGTACTCTGGAAAGATGACAGAGAATGCCATCAGTGAATAAGAAATTTGTCTTGTCTGAATCCATGAAAGACAAAGCAGTGGAATTAGATTGATGAAGGTAGCCTTAATTCAAAGCAGTGCATGAATCTGAAAGATGGAAGTGGTTTGTTGCTCTGGGTCAGTGCTAGGAAGAACTTGAAAGAGCCGTTGGACAGTGCTGGGGTAATTGGCTATCTTCATTTTCAGCAGGATTGATTGCCCTCAGAGCAGTGCTTTGTATATATGGCTGCTGACACAAGCAGAAAAGGGGAGCTCTGGGCCCAGAAGACAAACTACAGGCACGTTTTGATTTCCAGTATATGCTAGTTTCTTCCATAATCACTGGAAGTAGAAAGTGAAATAAACCAACATAGTACCTATGGGCATGAGAAATTTCAGAGGCAAAGATGAGCTTATAAATAAGCATTTTAGGAAGAACAGACCCATAGATAATTATATCCATGTACCATAAACAGACTTAGGACAAAGACCCATTTAGAGAAGTAATAAACTGAATAACCCCCCAAAACAGGAAATAAAAACCTCCATAGGGCTGAAAAGGAGCAGACACACAAAGAGTAAATTAGTGAAATAGAAGATAATAAGATGAGTAATTCTTGCAGTGTGAAGGAAAGGAGAGGCGTGAAAGCAAGTTCAAATTTTTGTCAATACAGATACAAATTAATTTTATACTGTGGTAGAAAAAACTTAAATATGTCCGTTAAAGTTCATAACACTGAAAGAAAAGAAATACAACATATAACTTTCAGGCCACCAGAAAGGGGGGAAAGGTACAGAATCCAACAAACATCTCAAGAAAGTTGAACACTTTGGTGCATCCCTGTAATCCCAACTACTTGGGAGGATGAGGCAGAAGAGGATCACAGGTTCAAGGCCAGAGGCAGCCTGTGCTACTGAAACCCTGTTTCAAAATTTTAAAAACTGGAAAAAAGAGGCTAGTGTGTGGCTCCATGGTGCAGCACTTTCCTAGCATGTATGAGGCTCTGGGTTCAAACCCCAATACTGCAAAGAAACAACAGAAGTTTAAGTGGATTTTAAAATTTAATGTAGAAGAAAAAAGTGCTGGAATTTCCAAAAAAATGTTGAAAATGCAGTGAAGAGGATCTTGGCCCACCAAATGCTAAAGCATACCACAAAATTAGAGTAATTAAAACTTGGTATTTCAGCCAGAATAAAAAAAATAATTGGAATACAATCCGTTAGTAGATCTTTGTAAGCATAGTGATTTAGTAGGTGAATTAGCAAAAATAGAGACTTGGTAAATGATACTGGAACAAGAGGAGAAAGAATTTTACAGAATATTAGAGAAAAACCTTTCTTGTAATCATCTTTGTCCATTTGTGCTGTTATCACAAAAACAGTAGAAACATATTTCTCATAGTTCTGGAGTCTTAGGAGTCCAGGATCATGGTACCAGCAGATTCAGTGTCTGCTGAGGATTGCCACCTGCTTTCAAGATAGTGGCTTGTTATGTGCACCCTCACATAGCAAAAAGGACAAACACTGTCCTCAAATGCTGGAAGGGAGAAAGACAAAAAAGAGGCCTGGCAGGTTCCCTCAACCTCTCATAAGAGACTATTTCCTTATCACCTCCTACAGATTCTTTGTCATAATACTCTTGCATTGAGGGTTAAGTTTCAATATGAATCTTGGAGGAGATATAAACATTCAAACCATAACAATAATCTTAGAGTATGGGAGACCCTGCAAGACAAAAAAAAGCAAAAGCCATAAGTATAAACTTCTCTACCCTAAACAAAGTACACAAGGAATATATACTAGTTATAAACAATGCCATCTAATAGTAATAATATTGGGAAAGGTCTAGAGTAGGCATGTCTAACCCGTGGTCTACAGGCAGCATGCGGCCCAAGACAGCTAGTAATGTGGCCCCAAAAATCTTTTAACATCTTGTGGGTTTTGGCATTTATTTTCTTCATTACCCCCTTTATTATGTGTGTGCACTAATTATATGACTTAAATACAACCCAAGACAGTTTCTTTCTACTCATTGCGGCCCAGGGAAGCCAAAAGGTTGGACATTGCTAGTCTAGAGCTTTGTTTTGAAACATCCTTTAAAGATCTGTTTTGCCTTTTTTTTTTTTCCCCTGGTGGATGTATTAAAATGTACATAACAAAATTTACTTTTTTAACCAGTATTAAGCATCTAATTTGGTGCCATTAAGTATACTCACAGTGTTGAATAACCATCACTACTACCAGTTTCAGAACTTTCTCCTCATCCCAAGTAGAGACTTTGTATCTATTGAGTAATAACTCTTCATTCCTCCTCCAACTACTCCTGTTAATCTTTGTTATACTTTCTCTCTCTGTGAAGTTACCTATTCTACATAAATGGTAGAAGTAGACTTTAAAATCCAGCATTTGTCTTTTGTTCCTGGCTTCATTTAATTTTTTTCAAGGCTCATCCATGCTATACCATGTGTTCAAATTTTATTCCTATTCAGGCTGAATAACATTCATTCTGTGTGTATGCCACATTCATTTGTCCATTCATGTCATGACAGACATCTGGCTTGTCTGCACCCCTTGGCTTTTGTGAAGAATGATGCTCTGATTTTTAGTGTACAAGTATCTTTGAGCTCTTACCTTCAGTTCTTTTCAGTGTATACCTGGAAATTACATTGTTGGGTCACATAGTAATTCTGTATTTAACTTTCTGAAAAATCATAGTTTTCCACAGTTGCTGCACCATTTTGCATTCTTGCCAGCAGTCCACAAGGCTTCAGATTTCTTCATGTTCTTACCAACACTTGTTTTTCAGTCTGTTTTTTTTTATAAACCCTTTTCTTTTCTTTTCTTTTCTTTTCTTTTCTTTTCTTTTCTAATTATTTTGGCAGTACTAGGAGGTTGAGCCCAGGTCCCCTCACATATTTTATTAAGTGCTCTGGCACTGAGCTACACCCCCAGACCATCTTGTTATATTTTATTTTGAGACAGGGTCTCTCTAAGGTCTCTCACAGGCCACCTCTGCCCTTGAACTTGAAATCCTCCTTCCTCAGCCTCCTGAGTCATTGGGATTACAGGGCATATGCCACAGCCCCTGGTTTCAACACCATTTAAATAAAATATTATCATGTCAATTACTATATTGTAATTTGGATTCTTTTTTGTCATTATCAGTGTTGAACCCAGAGCCTTGCGTGTACTTTGCAAGTGCTCTACCACTGAGCTGCATCTGCAACCCCTTTTTAAAATTTTTTTATCTTGAGACAGTGTTGCTCAATTATGCAGGCTACCTCTGGCCTTGAATTTGGAATCCTGTCTCTGCCCCAAGTTGCTGGAATTATAGGCACGTGCACATACAGCTAGTAATTTGTGGATTTGAGGGTATGTGCTGTATGTGTGTGTGTCTGGATTTCTTTTGTCTTGTCTTTTGAGACAGGGTCTTGTTCAGTAGCCCAGGCTGGCCTCAAACTCCCAATCCTCCTGCCTCAGCCTCCTGAGTGCTGAGATTATAGACATGCACTACCATTCCTGGCTTGGATTCTTGAGTTTTAAAGATGATCCTATGTTGTTCAGTTACTGATCTAATACATGCATTGTTTATACATAAATCCAGCATGTTCTAAAAACCTTAAGAAAATCATTTATTGTATTTAAGTTTTTATTAAAAAAGTATATAATCTGTTAAGTGATCAACACATGTATTGTGTGTTTGTGTATACTGCCTGTTTGTATATTCTGAATGTATTCCTCTGTTTTCTTTTTTAAGGTGCAAGAATTATTTATCCATGATTATGGAGAGATTTTTAATGTCAAGTTACCAAGTAAAGAAGAACGGACAAAATTTTTTGAAGATTTAGTTCTAAGACAAGCTGCCAAACCTCCTATATCAAAAAGGAAAGCAGGTTAGTTAATAATCTCAAAATCAATATATAGTAATTTTTAGAAAGTGATACTAAAATATGAGCTAATGTCATTAACATCTAACAGCACAGCTCAAAGCATTAGTCATGAAGTTCATGTGTCTAATGCTTTAAAAAAAAAAAAATCTGTGTTTCTTGTTAAAATGGCATGAAGTTCTTAAGATGCACAAGGTGTTTCATAGCATATTCCCATCTATGCTTCCATACTCATTTTTAGTACCATGTCGTCCCCCTACCTTTTTGTTACAAAGCTCTGCCTTTAAACCACACACAGCTTTACAGTTCATTTATGCTTCTTGTCAGTAATGCTTCTCTTTATCTGTCATTTCTGCCTAAAGACCTACTTAATTTTTTTCATGCTGCTGATACAATATCATAATGATATAATTATAATTATGTCTCTTATTCCCTTTATAAGTTGCCAGGTTATTAGGGGAGATCTTTCATGCTCCTTTTTTAAAATCCTGAGTACTCGTTGTATATCTGTTTAAAAGAAAATTAAACCTTTGTTACATTTGAAACATATCATAATTTTTCATTTTTTTCAAAAACTAGTAAAGAAGACTTTTTAAAAAATTGATAATATATATATATTCTTGTCTCAGACCCCCTGGTGCGTGCCTGTAGTCCCAGCAACTCAAGGTTCTGAGCCAGGAGGATCTCAAGTTTGAGGCTAGAGACAGCCTGTATGACTTAGTGAGACAGTATCTCAAAATAAACAATAAAGGGGGCTATGAGTACAGTGTAGTGTTAGAGTACTTGCCTAGATGCACAAGGCCCTGTATTCAACCCCCAATACTGCAAAAAAGAAAGAAAAAAGAAACAATATACTTTCAAAGTTTTGATAGCCTCTTAAATCATGTTAAAATGGAGCAGAGGTAATGACTTGAGGAATTAGCATTACAAGTTACCAGTTATTTCTGGCAGGGATTTAGGGAGTAGAGATTATGGCAGTACTTCTATATTCTAAATTCTTGGATTCCTGACAGAGGTAAGGAAGATAACCCCTCAAAGCCTGACATTATTTGTACTGAATGACTTGTTCCTCTCAATATTATGAAACAGTAGTGACTAAAATCTTCCATTCATTTGAAGTTTTGCAGGCCTTGGAAGTACTCCCAATAGCACCACCACCTGAACCAAAACCATTGACAGCAGAAGAAGTAAAACGACTAGAAGAACAAGAAGAAGATACATTTAGAGAACTGAGGATTTTCTTAAGAAATGTCACACATAGGCTTGCTATTGACAAACGATTCCGAGTGTTTACTAAGCCTGTTGACCCTGATGAGGTATTTAATTTAATCTTTGGATCAAATGTGTTGTTCTAAGCCATAATGCTGCAAAATCTGAGAATATTTTAATAGTTTGTGTAGTTCTGTGCTGTACTATGAATTTGTTTTCTCTGTATGGAAACATGTACTGAGTTAGTGTGCTAAGCTTACAGAGGCTTAACAAGCTGTCTAATATACTTTGCTTTCTTGCAGAGAATAGACAATTAACTTTTCCCTGCCCAACCGCATTGTGAAAGCCATTGGAGAATGTCTTAATGCAACAGTATATTACTATGACCTGCACAACTGGAATTAAGCTGGAGTGTCAGATTTTTTGGTTTTTTTAGGGTCTCACTGTGTAGTGCATGCTGGTCTGGAACTTGTTATGTAGCCCAGGCTGGCCTCATATTCAGTCCTTCTGCCTTAGCCTCCCAAGTGCTGTGATTTACAGACATTACAGCACCATGCTTGGCAGAGTCAGGTCTCAATTGACATTGGGTAATGGGTGGAAGTTGAATGAGGAAGGAGATAGAGGATATTTCTGAAAAATGTAGCTGCCCAAGAATAGGAATAAATGTAAAACACAGACAAACTTAGAGCCAAAGCCTTCACATTAATGTAGTATCCTTATCTCTTACTTATTCTGTCTTTTCTATTGCTTGGCAGAGAAACTTGAGTTAAGTTATTTTTAATGTTTAGAGTGAATTTACTTGGTCATTTGCTTGAATTTTAGGTTCCCGATTATGTCACTGTAATAAAACAACCAATGGACCTATCATCTGTAATCAGTAAAATTGATCTACACAAATATCTGACTGTGAAAGATTACCTAAGGGATATTGATCTGATCTGTAGTAATGCTTTAGAATACAATCCAGATAGAGATCCTGGAGGTGAGCATAAGTGAATTTTTGTTTCAAGGGATGGTGCAGGGGCTGCTAACTTAAGGATGGTTTTATGTCAGGTTCTATATTACAAATATTTCATATTCATAATGCCATTCAATCTCACAACAACCTTACCCTGTTCTGCAGATGAGGAAGGTAAAGTTTAGAAAGATTAAGAACTTTGATCAAGGTCACACTGCCAGGAAAGCACAGGCAGAATTTGGATGCAGGGTTTTTTCGTACTCTCAGATCCCTACATATTGACAATTACATGATATATCTTCTAATGAGATACAAAATAGCATGTTTACCTTATCAATGTGCTTTCTCACAGTGGAAAAATAAACACTCTGTCTTGTTCTTAGTTAAGACCATTATAGTTTCAGTTACGAAAGTAATATAAAACTTGCTAATAGTAATGTTTTTTAAAAGTCCCCTATTTCGTCTGTCCAAAGGTGAACACCTTTAAGATTGGGAATATCTTTCCAGACCTCTAATTGTTAATGCTTATAAGTTAGATTATGATTAGAACAGAAAAGTACTGAGAGTTCCTTTCAATAATTGAAAAACTCACTGAGCTATATATCCTTAGCCCTTTTCCTGATATTTCAAAGGGATCTGAATAGAACATAGCAACAAATCGTTTGAGTGTATTATGCCACATTGAATCAGATATCCAGAAAATGAGCACCAAGAACAAAATATCACAGTTCTAGTAACTTTTACTATTTGTGGTAAAAGTAAAATGAATTGTAATGGCTACTCTTCTTAGCCCAGTATGAGGAGTTTATTTTTGGTAAATTATTAAAAGGGACAAATTAAGAATCAATTTGTTTATTCATTTCTCAGATCGTCTTATTAGGCATAGAGCCTGTGCTTTAAGAGATACTGCCTATGCAATAATTAAAGAAGAACTTGATGAAGACTTTGAGAAACTTTGTGAAGAAATTCAGGAATCTAGAAAGAAAAGAGGTAGGAAAATGATTTGACATGAGAAAAAGATGCTTGAGATGTAATGGATCCTTTTCATTAATCTTTCATGTAATTTTGAAATCTGGAAATCCTTTTTCAAATTCTACATGTCTATTTATAAGGTTGTAGCTCCTCCAAATATGCCCCATCTTACTACCATGTGATGCCGAAGCAAAATTCTGCTCTTCCTGGTGATAAAAGAGCAGATCAAGAACAGAATGAAAAGGTTAAGATACCCAGTACTCCTGTGGCTTGCAGCACACCTGGTAAGTACTCATGGGTAATATTTATTAAAGTGTAGCCTTTATTCTCTTCTAATGGCATTTATTTTCTCTCTCACTTTTCTTAAAATACAATAAATTACATTGATTTTGCTAATATTAAAGTAACTTTATAGTCTTGAAATAAATTCAAGTTTTAATGTAACACTTGCAATTCTAGTTCATTATCTAATTGTAGGTTCACTTGATTTGAAATTGATTTTCATTTCCTACTAATCCTGGTCTATTTTCTATTTTCAGTTCCTCCTGATTCTTAGGGTATAATTCTGTAAGATAACAACCACAAACAAAGCCTGTGAGGTTTTCTGAGATTTACCTTCCTCAGCATGCTCTCAATTCTAATTTTTACTCTTTAAAGCCCCATGAATATCAGGTTCTGTTCAGTTTCTTATCCTCATTTATTCATTTATTTTCCCCAATTTTGGCCTCCGAATTCCTTAGTGCTTTGGTAGATTCTGTGTGTGTGCATGCATGTGCGTTTTGCTGGAGTTAGAACCTTTTTGTACTTCTGGTTTGTCCATCATGGAGTAATTATGAAATAAAGAGTAAGCCCTTCTTTGGTAAAATGGGGAGAGACAGCTGGGAAAGGGAGGATAAGAAATGAGAATCAGCACTGCCTGAATGCTCTCAGTCATATCAACTTTAAGCAAGGGTGTGTGTGTGTGTGTGTGTGTGTGTGTGTGTGTGTGTGTGTGTATGGAAATTGAAGACATGGAGATTAACTGTCTTAAAATAATCAGTTCCTATCTATATAGCCAATTATTGTTAGGTGTTGTGAGTCAAGTCTGACTCACAACAATGCTGTGTACAACAGAACGAAGCACTAACCAACACTGTTCTGTGCTTGTCCATGTTTCTCTGCTATTCATAGAATTTTTTTATGGCTGACTGGTTGAGGAGTAGGCTGTCAGGTCCTCTTAAGCCCCATATCCCCAGGCAATCTCCTGAGATCAGATGGGATTGGATGCCAGGGTGGTGTGGCTGTAGACATATACCCAGTTGTTGTTGTTGTTAGGTGCCATCGAGTTGGTATCCTACTCATAGTGACCCTCATAGGGTTTTCAATGGCTGACTGTTTCGGGGTTGCCTTGGGAGTGGATTGCCAGGCCCTTCTCCCATTTTTGCAGTGCTGGGAATTGAACTCGGGTCCTCAGAGACTACAGCGCAGCACTCTACCGACTGAGCTAAATCCCAGCCCATATACCCAGTAGGATTGCCTAATTAGGTCTGTCAAAAGACACATACAGGAACGTTCAAAGAAGCAACACTGGAAGCAATTGAAATGCTCATGTATAGTAGAATGAAAAAATTTGAATTAATGTTGTTGTTGTTGTTAGGTGCCGTCGAGTCGGTATCCGACTCATAGCGACCCTCATCGGGTTTTCAATGGCTGATTGTTTGGGGATTGCCTTGGGAGTGGATTGCCAGGCCCTTCTCCCATTTTTGCGGTGCTGGGAATCGAACTCAGGACCTCAGAGACTGCAGCGCAGCCCTCTACCAACTGAGCTAAATCCCAGCTGGATTAATATGCAACACAATAATATTTCAAAGTCAGGCACACTTATAGATATAAATTTTTAAAAATATGTATATGAACATTCACTGTATGTTTATGTTGTGAATACTTTTTGTATACATGTTATATATCGTAAGTTAAAATTAAACCTATGTACTCCTTGTAAAATGTCCTTTCCTCCACTTGTCCTGGTATACATATATCCCAATTTAAAGAGACTTCTGCCATAGCTATTTCAGACTCAACTGGATTCCTCAAAAATGTAAATAATCCACCAAAATGTAAATAATCCACCAAAAATATGTAAATAATGTAAATAATCAGATCCTCCTCCTCTTTCCCATATACGTCTTGGCAAGTATAGTACCATTGGACAATGAAATGTATCCTTAGGTTCTTCTTAACTCCTGCCTCTTCATTGCCTCCCACATTCATTTGTCTTCAAAGTCCTATGAAATCTTATTTCCTTAATGTCTTTCAAGTTTATCCTTCTTTGTAATTTCTGACAGCCAAATATTACCTTTTCTCTCTAGGACAGTTGGAGTGTGGTTATACTCCATCTAGCCTAGACAGAATATTTAACCTATGTACCTCAGGTTCTTTATCTGTAAAATTATGATGGTAATGGTAACAAACCTCATCAGATTAAAATGAAATTTCAATGAAGTAGTATACATAATGTGCTTAATTTAAGAGTTCTTAGTAAATGTTAAGTACTCAGTAAGTACAGACTTTTTAAAAATAACTTACTAGTGTTATAACATTACAATTTTGTTTCAGACTTTCTCCAATTTCAAGCACTTAGTTTTTTCCATTATGAAAGTAATATAACTCCATTTTGCAATGCACAGACGAGGAACAATACTCCTTGTAATTTCCTCATCTCAACCCAACTGGAGTTAGGTTTTTGGTATCTTTCTACTCTTTTTATTTGGCTAGTTCCATGCAGTATATAGACTAGCACCACTTTTCACGTGTGTGTCATTCACCCAGGGTTTTGTTAAAGTGCAGATTCTGGGGCTGGGGATTTAGCTCCGTGATACAGCACTTGTGTAGAGTGTACAAGGCCCCGGGTTCAATCTCTCAGTACCACAAACAAAACAACAAAACCACTTCTGGCCAGGTGTGGTGGTACATAAATATTGGTTATGTTTACATATTGCTTTTCTTCTAGTTTATTTCCCATGCTGCTGCCAAACTGATCTTTCTAAAATATGCTTCATATCATGTCATTGCCCTCCTTAAAGTTATTCAAGGTTTTTAAAATATTATTCAAGATGAAATCTATAAACTCATTAGAATGGCAGGTCATTTTGTGATCAGAGGCTTGCCCATTTCTCCATATTCTCTTGGTATCTGCTTTTGTTTCTATATTCCAGGCATACAAAACAACTGTTGTTTCTCAGCCTCTTTATTCTCTCATATCTCAGGAGTTTTTTGGTCTTCTTTCTTAGAACTTAGAATAATTGTTGCATGTTCTTTTATCTTTTTTTAATTCTTTGAAGCTCAGTTGAAGAGAAAAATTCACAAAAAGTCAAAGTGGTACGTAGGCACTAAAACAAAGCGAAGGAAAATTTCACAGACAAAAGATGATAGTCACAATCCTGCAGATGGCCAAATTGAGAGTGATACAGAGGAAACTCAGGATACAAGCATAGACCATAACGAGCCCGGAAACACAGCGGAGTCTTTAATAGAAGAAAGTGAGAAGCAGCAAAATGCCTCTGAAAGCAAAATAGAATTGGAAAATAATAATTCAGGTACTTGTAATATTGAGAATGACCCTGAAGAATCTAAGAAAGCCACAGCATGTACAGAATTGAGAAGAGATAAGATTGCTTGCAATGGAGATGCTTGTAACTCTCACATGATACACATTTCAGATGAAAATGAAGCAAAAGGTAAGTTTCACTTAAAAGATACTTCACTTAAAATTCCTAAGCAACTAACTACATATCAGTGTGTTGCTTTCTACTTCTCTTTAAGAGTACAGATGTTGTTAGCTTAGTAATAATAGCATTATCTTTGCTTACCTTTTGTTATAAGTGCACTTTGGCATCAGACAGACTTGAGTATAAGCCCCTAGTCCACTGCCTAGTAGGTTGTGATCTTGAGCAAGACCTTTAATCTGTCACCCTGTTTCTTCATCTGCAAAACTGGGGAAGAGAGTTATTGGGTGGTGGAATATATTGAAGATTGAAGAAAATAGTCCATCTAAAGCATGTAGCCCAGGGTCTGGCTTTGCAGCTTACACAACCTGCCAGGATAACCTTTTTTTAAGTAAGACAAACAGTTTCCTGTTTGTTTGCTTTGTGTTTATGTGTGTCTGGTAGTTAAGGGTTGAACGTAGGGCCTCATGCATACATCTTGGAAGCACTGTATCCCTGAGCCACACCCCCAGCCCATTTTTAAAATTTATTTTTAAAGTTTATATTTTGAGTCAGGGTCTCAGTAAGTTACACAGGCTGCTTCTGGCTTTGGACTTGTGATCCTCCTGAGTCGCTGGGATGACAGATGAGATCCACCATGTCTGGCTCTGATTCTTAATGATATAGAACAGCTCTTACCCACCCACGTCATTCTTTTATCCTTTAATATAGAATGAGTCCAGGTTTGTTTATATATACTCTAGTGTCCTGCTTCCCAAATTTTCCAGTTAGAATTGTCCTCATTTGGATCTCTTGAACCTGTGGTAGTAAATTGGTTTGGATTTGGGGGAAAGTAAACATTGGTTCCTACAAAGCAAAAGGTTGGTGACAGGGTCAAATGTTTAATTTGCTCAAAAACAAGAATCGACTAAGATGGGGTGGTTTGTTGTTTTACTTTTTTTTTTTTTTTTTAATGTCATATACAGAAGGTAAGTTTTTTTGAAAGGCTTCTTCAAAATGAGTTCTAGTATAAATCATAGATATAATGGACAAAGATACTGCCTTTTTCTCTCTTCTCTTCTCTTCTCTTCTCTTCCTCTTTTCTCTTTCCCAATAATGGGGAGGGTTGAATCCAGAACCTTGTACCTGCTAGGCAAGTGGGCAAGTACTCTGCCACTTAGCTGCACCCCAAGCCCTTTTTTTATTTTTTACTTTGAGACAAGGTCTCACTAAGTTGCATAGGCTGCTTCTGGCCTTGAACTCAATGATTTTCTTGCCACAGCATGTGACAGGATATCAGGATATAGTCTTATGCAGATTTTTTTTTTTTTTTTTTAATTTAGTGGTGCTGGAGATAGGTAGACTCCAGGGCCTTGTGCATGCTGAGGAAGCATTCTACCACCAATATAAATCATACTTAGCCCTAACGTGGATACATTAAATGCTAATTTTCTGTCTGAATATGTTTTGTTTTGGGTCAGAGTTTTAGTTTTGTTAATGTCATTACTTTTTTTTTAAGGGCCACTATTTAGAGGAGTACATACTTGCTTAGATATCAAGAAATCATGGTTCTTATATTGGTTTTTACAACAATTAGGTATATGACCTTAAAAAGTCTCTTTATCTCTATTGACCTCATTTTTCTCATCTATCTGTAAATAAATTGTTCTAGATCAATGACCAGCCAATTTTTTCTTTAAAGGGCCAGATACCAGATAGTATATACTTTGGATTAGGCAAGGGCCATATAGTGTCTATATAACAGTTACTCAACCTGGGGAAACTGCACTGACAGCAGGTAAAAAGGACACAGCCGTGGTCTGATAAAAATTTACAGCAGTAGTTTATGACCCTTGTTTTAGATTATTAAGGTCCTTCCCAGCTCTTACATTCTGAGTCTTGTGCTTAAGACAATCTAACCTGTTGAGGACACCCATGAAATACTGAATTTGAGAAATACTTTTCGAACTGCTCGTAATTTTGAGTATGTGTGAAAGGCAGTATCTTAATCTTATAAAAGAAAGAGATTAACCCAGAATTGTTTCTGTTCTTACTAAACATTCTCTGTTATTTAATCTGCCTGGTATTTGTCTTAGGCATTACTGCTATGTCTGTGGACCAAATAATAGTTATTTAATTTTTCATTCTAGAAATGTGTGTTCTGCGAATGACTCGAGCTAGACGTTCCCAAGTAGAGCAACAGCAGCTCATCAGTGTTGAAAAGGCTTTGGCAATTCTGTCTCAGCCTACACCCTCACTTGTTGTGGACCACGAACGATTAAAAGTATGTAAATTAAAATCCATGCTTTCACTGTGCACATAAGTAATTCCAAAACACTGGATTGTAGACTAGTGGCAGACTGGCTACATAGGAATTGCATGAGAACCTAAAACTTTCCTTCCTCATAGCTTCCCTTTACGACTATTCTTCCCCTATCCTTACTAGCAGGTATCTGAGGATCTGTGATAGAGACCAAAGTGAGAATAGCTAAGTGATTTTCATATGCTGCCAGACTCTCTGTTGCTGCTGCTTTTTACCAATCCATTCCCTTCAACTGGGTTTCATCCTTACCACTTGAATAAAATAACATCCTAATAGTTAATAATTCTTGCCATTGTTAAATTGAATTCCTTCTGCCAGATCTGTAATATTTGATGCTATTGATAACTCTCCTTCCTGGACTGCTTTATCCTAAACCATCCTTGCCTTCAACCACTTTTATGAGCTTCTCAGAATTTTTCTTTACCCTATTCTCTATTTCTTACGTTGTTGGATTAGCCATCACCTTTATAATGGTCATCTGCCTCTGGAATGCTCCACCTTGGCTCCCCTAAAGTCTTATCTCCTCAACTAACAACATGGATATGTTGCAGTTGCTTTAACATACCTGAAATAAGACTGGTTTATTGCCCTTTCTCCTTAAAAATAAATAAATAAATAAATAAATAAATAAATAAATAAATTTATTTTGCACCCCATTTCCAGTTTACCTGTTTTATTTTGGCCACATTTTAAGTTTGACGACATTGGGATTTTTTTAAATGTATAGAACTATACTTATCACAGGCAATTTATTTCTATAGATAAAAAAATTAACATTTCACAAGGAAATCTGTTCTGTGTAAGGATAAGGTGCACTTGGAAGTGACAGCTTGGGAAAGCCTTGTCTTTTGAATGTAGCAGAGCTGCTAAGAACTAGATGTCTATACTTGGGAGAGAAGGAAGCAGCAGTATTCCTGGACTAGTTTCTCCTCACTTCCTCCTCCAAAAAGAAAAACTCAGCTATCTTAAAAATTTGTTTAAAAATACGGTGGTACTTCTACACTCAAACTGTTCCATGCTGGAACATTTCAGCTTGCTACTAGTGTCTTTGAGGGAGTTCTAGTTTAGTGCTCAGCCACTTGCTTGGCACTCAGCTACTGTGCTAAAACCTGTATGAGATACCATGCTTACCTGTGATACTTGGGGTGAAACAAAAGGGAAAGCGTCACTTTGTGATTTGATTTCAAGCAGTAAAGTCCTCTCCTGGTGGTGTGCTCACTGTCTCATGGTGTTTTTCACATCTGTATACATACATATGCCCTATAGTCATCATAGCACCCAAGAAACTTGATAGTGCTAAAGGCGAAGGAAAGAGGAAAACAGTAAAAACAATTGAATTTAAAAATGAACTTACTGCTAGGTATGTGGTATGCGTGTCTGTGAATTAGTCATTCAGTGTGGTGCTGAAACCGATAGATAAATTAACATTTTTCTTATGGGAAGAAAACTCTCAGTGCTCAAACTGATCAGCACTCAACCACCCTTCCAGCACAAATTGTTGTCAAGTACCGAGGTATCACTGTATGTGAAATTAAAAGCACTTACCAATCTCATGACCATGAAACTAGGCACTTCATATAATTCACCGTGCCGTGTGGGGTTAAGGGTAGCAGTTATTGCTCTACTAATCTGTTTTTATAAATTTTATAGCTTTATTCTATCGGATATATAGGCATACATCATTTAGAGTCAATTATAGGCAGCCATTTATTGAAACAACTTGAACTTGTACATTTCCAGTAACATAACCCTCCCATAGAGGGACCATGTGATAGTAGAGTGCATCCATTAGGCATGCAATAAGTAATGACCTTCTATGAGATGATAACTTGCTGTGGAATAATGTGCATCAAGATGTGTCTATTTTATAGTTTAAAACATGCTTGCCTAATCATTGTTCCCACACCTTGTTTTTATGACTATTACTTATAGCCATTTTGGTTGATCTTTACTTAATTGTCATGGCACAGCCTGGTAGGGCCACATTTGAAGAATTACAGAACTCTAGTGAGACTACCATTTCATGCTTGAGAGAAAAAAAAAACACTAACCAGGTGGAAAAACTGTGTTATAAGAAGAACCTTGCAGTGGTAAGATAGTTTGCCATTTATGTATAATCTTTTTCAGTTTCACATAATGGAATTAATTATAATGTCCTTACACTGCCATGAAATACACTGCAAAAACTCCCCCCCCCCAATTCTAACCATGTTATTTCTAAATTTGTCTATAGAGATTTACTGATAAAAGCGAAACTGGCAACTTCCTAGGTTATAGTTTTTAGAATGAAAGTTACCTGGGGCAAAAGCCAGGCTCACAGAATGATGATAAAGTTCAGTATAGCTAAATGTCAGACACACTACTAGAGGTTTCCTTGTCTCATCAGGGGGCTGGCTTTTATGATAACAGTTCCCCAAACCTTCAGAGTTAAATGTTTTCTCTTGGGGAATTTTTCTCATATGTAAATACTCATATTTTCTTTTAGAATCTTTTGAAGACCGTTGTTGAAAAAAGTCAAGAATACAATATATTTCAACTGGAAAATTTGTATGCAGTAATCAGCCAGTGTATTTACCATCATCGCAGGGACTATGATAAAACAACACTTATTCAGGTAAACTATGTAGTTGAAGCTTTTTTAATGCTTTTTTTATCATGTAATATATCCCTTCTATAAGTTGACTAATGCCTTTATCTAACTGAGTATAAGCATTTAAAGACCATTCGTATGTGGATCATGAATTTTGTCTAGGTACAGGGGAATTCAGTATTTTTTAAATCTAGGACTTCATTAGTTTGTCTTTAAACAGTGGAGCTCTAGTATCAATACAACTATGAAAATTCTTTATTTTGTATGTGTTTTAATGATGATATGTAGCACCTTTTCAAGTAGAATTTAGCTGGGTACTGTGGTGCGTGCCTGTGATCTCAGTGATTTAGCAAGCTGAGGCAGAAGGATCATGAGTTTGAGACCAGAGACAGCCTATACAATTTAGCAATCTCAAAATAAGAAAAGGGTTGGGGATGCAGCTCAGGTAGAACACTTGCCTAGCAGGCATAAAGCCCTAATTAGGTTCAATCCCCAGTCCTGCTAAATAAATAAATTAATAAGGTTTTAAAAATAGACCTGCTTGTCTTAATGTTACTTTATAGAAGTTATTAAGAGTATTATTTTTAAAAATACATGTTAGTCCAAGTGCAGTGGCACACACCTGTAATCCCAACAACTTTGGAGGTGGAGGCAAGAGGATCACAATTTCAAGGCTGGAGGCAGCCTGTGTAATTTAGTGAAACCCTATTTTAAGAAAAGAAATTAAAGAGGGACTGTAGGTACAGCTCAGCGTTAGAGCACATACATAGTATGTGCAAGCCACTGGGTTCAGTCCCCAAGTACCACCAAAAAAATAAAATTAAAAAGGTGGATGTTACTTATATAGGTCTATTACCAGCACCTACAAAGTATAAAATCATACCTGCCATATGCCCACTAGTATGGGTACTATATATGGTGTATATATAGTACTTAGCATATTTAAGTATATTATGGGCTGGGATTTAGCTCAGTTGGTAGAACACTACTCCACACTTGCTGAGGACCAGAGTTCAATCCCCAGCACCACAAAAATGGGAAAAGGATATGTCTGTCCAATCCCAAAACAATCAGCCATTGAAAACCCTATGAGGGTTACTACGAGTCAGATCTGATTTGACAGAACCTGACAAGTATATTATACCTACATATATAATATTAACAAGGATATAGATATTAATATCTATAAGTACACCAGTTGTTGTTAGGTGTTGTCAGGTCCCACTCGTAGTGACCCTCTTAGGGTTTTCGTTTAGTTTAGTTGGTAGAGTGCTGCTCTGCATTCACTGAGGACCCAGGTTCAATCCCCAGCACTGCAAGAACAAGAGAAATACGCGGCAATCTACTTTTGAAACAATCCCGAAACCGTCAGCCATTGAAAACACTATGAGGGTCATTATGAGTCAGACCTGACTTGACAGCACCTAAAAAGTAGTACATCAGTAACTCGATCAGATATTTACATGAATATTAATGTCCTTAAGAGTGTTTATAAGAGAAAACAGCAGTGAAACTTTTTTTCAGCTTTTTCTGTATCTAAACTTACTGCTTTTCTTTTGTACCTTTTATATAGAAAATGGAGCAAGAAGTGGAAAACTTCAGTTGTTCCAGATCATGATGCGTTGTATCAAGTATTTTTTATATTCTCTTCCTATTTAATTCACGTCTGACATGTTCACGTAACTGATGCAAGATCAAATCTTACATCTCCAAGGAAAAGATTAAAATTGTAAGATACAAGTATTTAAACTTTTCTGATATTTATGTACACGTGTAAGATAACTGAGAAATACCGGAAGTTTGTTTGAACAAAGCACTGTAGTAATAGTAGTTGAAGTTTGGCCAACTCTTAATAAAGCTAATTTGATAACTCATGTTTTATGGCACTTAAGAATAATAAGAAAAACAAAATTAGCAGCATTGACTTTTTTTTGTATTAAGCACTTTTAATTTTACCCTTCCCAAACATGAGTTATTGTATCATTCTAAAATTTATCCACTGTTTTTGCTATCCTTTTTTGTCATCGTTGTTTTCTTTAATGCCCTTCTCCTATCTGCCTGTAGCTTCCCTTGCCTATTCATTTAAAAGCCAAAATTCAAGTAATGATTTGTAAGAGGGCTGCACCGTAATTCTGTACTTGAATATCAACATTAGTGTTTTTAGATAAACATTTTTATAATTCTAATTCAGGTTAATAAAGATTTTAAGTATTTTTTGTTTACTTTTGTAATTATATACCCAACAAATATATTAATAACTGTCTTGTTAGACATCTCAAAGTTTTTATATTTGAAGACTTTATATCTTTCTACATTTGTGTTTAGGTTATATTCTATAGATAACTTTTTATATACAAATATATAAATATAAATTTTATATTACTGATACCAAAAATACATTTATGTCTTAAAGCTAAAACCATTCACCTCCATACATATTCTTTTGGGAGGGCCTGAGTATTCTAGTATTAGTTTGCAAAATAGGTTCTGTTGGAAACCTTGTTTGTGGAAAATAGATAACAGTGATCTCAAATATGAGGTTGTAGGGTTTTGTTGACTGTAATGCTAGGAATTGAACCCAGGGCCTTGCACATGCTAACCATGTGCTCTACCACTGAGCTTCACCCTCAGCCCAAGATTCTGGGTTTTAATATAGTTTAAAATTAAGCGGCCTTTTGTTGTTTGGTTTATTATCTGGATATTTAAAGCTTTCTAAAATCTAATAATTTGGACACCTTAATTAGTAGATACTGCTTTATCCATAAAAAAGTCTACCAGAACATTTAAATATGTATATATTGTTGAAGGTATACGTATACATACTCACTTCTGTTGAAGTTTATTATAACTTATTCCAGATGCATCTTTTATAAGTAGGAGTTCTTTTTGTGTGTACAGTTTATGTAATAAATTTGAAAGGTGAAAACTCAAATTTGTTTCTATTTCTTCAGTATTTTAAAACATATTAAATTCAGTGCAAAGCATACACAAAAGTTGTTCTTTCATATTTACTGTACATAAAGTACTGTTGATGTGCCTGGTGTAGTGGCATGGGCCTGTAGTCCCAGCTACTCAGCAGACTGAGGCAGGAGAATCAGTTAAGCCCAGGAATTCAACGCTAGCCTGGGCAACATAGTAAGACGTTCCCCCCAAAATAAATTGTTCTTGACACTGGAATGTTTGTATGGTACATGTTTTTTAGGTGGAGAAACTAAAATTCTTACTGTGCTTTCCATGATGCACTCTCTACTCATTCTGAAAGTGATATATCTACACTCCCATGTAGAGTTTGGAAACTCACTGAAATTGCAAAGTTAGAATGTTTTCTCTTATTTTTTGCTAATAGTTGCAGTCCATCTAGATCAATTAAGCAAGAAAAAAAATCACTCCTAAACAAGAAAAAAAGTTCACCCCAATTGGAAAGGCAGAAGTAAAAAATATCTATCCATAAATTACATTATCTTATATGTGTTGGTTGGTTGGTAGGTGCCATCGAGTCGGTATCCGACTCATAGCGACCCTCATAGGGTTTTCAATGGCTGAATGTTTCGGGACTGCCAGGCCCTTCTCCCATTTTTGCGGTGCTGGGAATTGAACTCAGGACCTCAGAGACTGCAGCGCAGCACTCTACCAACTGAGCTAAATCCTAGCCCCATCTTATATGTAGAAAATCATAAAGAATTCGCCAAAGCTGACTTTGGATAGAAAGTTGACATATTGAAATCAGTTACGTTTTCACTTTTTTTTTTTTCAGTTACATTTTTATACATTAACAGTGAATAACCCAGAAAGGAAATTAAGAAAGCAATTCTCTTTGTAATATTTTTTGTTGCTGTGACAAAATATCTAAGAAAAGCAAAGGTGGAAAGATTAATTTTGGTTCATGGTTTTAGACATACCAGGCCGTGGTCTGCTGGCTCCATTACTTTTTAAGGCCTGTAGCAAGATAGAAAATCATGACAGAAGAAAGCTGCTTACCTCGTAGTAGCCAGGAAGCAGAGGGAGATATATTCCAAATAGCCATGTCCTAATTTTGAACCAAAGCTACACTGATCAAAGCAGTGTGGTATAAGCACAAGGATAGCATAGTTCCACAACGTAGAATTGGAAGTCTGGTAAATAAACCAATGTGTTTATGGTCAGTTGATTTTCGACATGATTGCCCAAGTTCATGAAATGGGGAAAGGACATTCTCTTCAACAAATGGTGCTGAGACAACTGGATTTCCATGTGCAAAAACATAAAGTTGGATCCTTACCTCATGCCATATTATACAAGTTAACACAAAATAGATCAAAGCCGCCAGGCGTGGTGATTCACGCCTGTAATCCCAGCGAAATGGAAGGCGAAGACAGGAGGATCACAGGTGTGAGGCCAGAGGCAGCCTGCATAACTTAGCAAAACCCAGTCTCAAGATTAAAGAAAACAATTTTTTTAATGACCGGCGATGCAGCTCAGTGGTAGAGCACTTGCAAAGTATGTGTAAGGCCCTGGGTTCAATCCCCAAGTACTGCAAAAAAGTGGGGGGGAGGGGCGTCAAAGGCCTATAATTTATGAGCTAAAACTAAAATTCCTAGATGAAAATGGCAAATTGTCATGACATTTTGACAATGGTTTCTTACATACGGTGCCAAAAACACTAGTAGCAGAAGAATTAATAGATAAATGGAGCTTCATCAAAATTTTAAGGCTTTGTGCTTCAAAATTAAAGACTGTGCTTTATGATAAAAGACTCATACTATAAAAAGACAATCAAATGGATGTGGGCCAAGTATTCTGGAAGATGCCTCTCTTGGAATTAGTCTGCTGCTTTCCTCATGAGTAGACCAGGATTGTGGACTCAAGGGAGGAAGATCACAGAGATAAAGAGATCATGCCATGGTTACATGCTATCAAGTTTGATTTTTGGCTAACTGAACTCCATCAGTGGGTGATGTAATGTTTCTCAGGTTTCTCCACTGAAAAATTAGTCTTATTTCCCTTTTTTTCTGTACTTACTTTTCTCTAGAAGCAATATTGAGAACATTTGTGTTTAGCCGATTATGTCAGGAATCCCTTTAAGTGTACACTGTAGGATTGAGCTTATTTCAGACCCATGTCTCTCCACCATTCCCCTACCTTACATGTAACACTGACACACAATACTTTGTTGTTCAAATGATGTAGCTATGATTGCACCATGCTGGATATGTATTTGCGGGGGGCATAAAAACTCACCTTAGGACATTAGGGAGATTGCCATTTGGCTTCCTGAAGTTCTATTCTTACATTCTCTTGTTCCTTGTAGCTACAGGCAATGCTTTCGGCTAGAAAGTTGTTTCTTCCATCCCAGCACAATACGGCCACATGACTAAGTTCAGGCCAATGAGATATAAAGGCATGTTTGCACAATTTGTAGGAATCTCTTTGCAAGGGAAAAGGATGAGAGCACTTTGCCTTCTATGCTTCCATTACCTGCTCTCTGGGAGGAGATGCGCGCGCGCGCGTGTGTGTGTGTGTGTGTGTGTGTGTGTGTGTGTGTGTGTAATCACTAGGACTCCAAATGACACCTTAGACTGTGAGGTGACTTGGAAGATGGAACTCCGGTGCTAGTTCATAAAAGAAAGAGGAGGGGCCTTGCCCTTTAACTTTAGGAGATTGTTGTTCAAGCCCTTAAGTACATCTGGACCTCTTACTTAGAAGTAGACTAAACTATTCCTCGCTGAGTGCCTGTTATTGATAATGAAATGCAATTCTTATACCAATAAAGATACAAGAGTTGGAGCTTTGAGGGTTTTTTTGCTTGTTTATTTGTTTGCAGTTCTGACGCCCAGGGCCTCATGCTTGCTAGTCAAGTGCTAAACCACTGAGATGCATCCCCAACTGGGAGAAAATATTTTTGATGCTTAAAATTTCTAAAAGTCTTACTCAGGCTGGGTGCAGTGCACAGACTTGTAATCCCCAGCAATTTAAGAGGTGGAGGCCGGAGGATCAACAAGGTCAAGACCAGAGGCAGCCTGCATAATTTAGTGAGACCCTGTCTAAAAATAAAAGTAAAAAAGTGGGCTAGGGGTGTGGCTCAGTCATAGATTGCAAAACATGCATGAGGCCCTGGGTTCAACACCCTACTACTGTAAGATAAATAAAAGTCTTACTCAGGATCTGCTGACAAGGAGCCACTGAGTCCTTGAACGCACAGGTTGTGGCTTGATGAACGTTTTCTTTGAGTGCTTTTAGCAAAGTAACAGGATGGAGGCAGGAGAATGAGAGGGAAGCAATCCAAGGTATTTTTATAAAGGAAAGCTTAGTTAAATCCACATTGGAAATGCAGCATATTAGCAATAATTACAGAGTTGTAAAGATGGACTCCCAGGGAATTAGTAGAGTTGTTAACAATAATAGAGAAGTTACCATTTCAGGTATGAGTCTAATACAATTGGATTTGGAGGTGATGTAGGGATGCCGATGAGCCAGCAGGGAGTACAGTCTCTATAGTTCTTATTTTACACATAACCTTTGTGGTAGGCTCAAATATAACCCCAAAAGATCTTTGTCCTAATCCCTGGAAACCGAAAGTTATATGGCAAAACAAAAGGGGGCAGGCTCCTTTTAGATTGTTAGGTGTGTCAGGTCGGTGTCCAACTCATAGCAACCCTATGTACAACAGACGAAACACTTGTCAGTGCTTCTCTGCTATTCATAGGGTTTTCAATGGCTGATTGTTTTTTGGGAGTGGTTTGCCAGGTCCTTCTCCCAAGTCTACAGCACCTGGTGTTCCCAGGCGGTCTCCCATCCAAGCACTAACCAGGCCTGACCCTGCTTAGCTTCCAAGATCTGACGGGATTGGATGCCACAGTGGTACAGTTGCAGGCCCTTCTAGATAGGATTTATGATATTGAGATGGGAATATATCCTGGGTTATCCCTGCGCATCCTATGTGCAGTCACATGCAGCCTCATAAAAGGAAAGAAGGGGGAAGTTTTATGCCAGTCAAAAGGCAGTGCAGCCATGAAGTCAAGAGATTGGCATCATGTGGCCACAAGCCAAGGAAATGCCAGCATCCAGCCACCAAAAACTAGAAGACACAAGGAACATGCTCCCCTGGATTCTTCAGAGGTGTACAGTCCTACTATTGCTGTGATTTCTGCCTAATGTTGATTTTGGACTTCTCGCCTCCAGGGCTGAGAAAATAATTTTTCTGTTGTTAACAAGCCATTGATTTGTGATAATTTGTTATAACACCCACTGAAAATTCCCTTGGTCAATAATACATTCTTATACCAATACAGGGCTGGGATTTAGCTCAGTTGGTAGAGCGCTGTGCTACAGTCTCTGAGGTCCTGAGTTCGATTCCCAGCACCGGAAAAATGGGAGAAGGACCTGGCAATCCACTCCCGAGGCAATCCCAAAAAAACAGTCAGCCATTGAAAACCCTATGAGGGTCACTATGAGTCGGATACTGACTCGACGGCACCTAACAACAACATACCAATACAAAATCTTGTGCTATAAACATAATTCCTTTCTTCACCTTGGTTTTTCCGACTATCTTCTCTTCCAGAAATGATGTTCCCCATCTAGCCTCAGTCCCCCTTCATTTGGCTACTTCAGGCATCCAAGATTGTCCCAGAACACCTCCCTTTCTTCCCAACCTAAGTTGGGGCTTTCCTCTAACCTCCTATATCTCCCTGCATAGTTTCTCCTCTTAATGGAACCTCAAGTATACAAAATTGACATAATCATAGTGTTTTCATCAATAATCCCCATTAGTCTCTAGCTGGTGGCACTATTTAGTTGGATCTTGCGGGTGCTCATTTTATTAATTCATAGGCAGATTTATAGCTGAATGGGCTATTAGGGGGTGAGTCCTCGTTGGAGGAAGTAGGGCCATGCCTTTGAAGGGAATCTTGTTCCAGCCCCCCAACACACACCCTATTTCCTGGCTACCATGAAATGAGCGGCTTCCTCTGCCACATGTTTTTTCTGCCATCATGTGCTGCCTCACCACAAACCCAAATGGCAATGGGGCCAGCCCACCATGGACCATTAACCAGGTATTTAGTCACAGCAACAGAGAAGTGACTAACACAACTATTGTGATGTGGATATAAAATGGCCCTCAAGGCTCATATGAATGCTGGGGCCCCAGGTTGTGGTGCTGTTTTGGGAGGTTGTGAAACTTTGGGAAGCGGGACCTAGCTGGTGGAAATAGGTCACTGTGGGTGGACTTTTGAGGGTTTTTTCCCCAAGATCCTCAGTTCTGATCTCTCTGCTTCCTGTTGCCATCATGTGAGAAGCTTCTGCCATGTGCTTCTGCTGCCCCATGCCTTCCCCACCAAACTCCTGAAGCTGAGCTAAAGTCCTTCCCCCTTTCAGTTGTTCTGCCAGGTAGTTTGTCCACAGCAATACAAAAGCAAACTAGCACACAAAATTAGTACCAGAGAGTGGGGTCATTGCTGTGTCAAAACTGACCATGTGGCTTTTACATCTTAGGAACTGGTCTGTGGGAGGAATGTGGAATAGTTTGTAGATAAGGGCTAGAGAAGACCTGTCGTAAGTTGTAGATAAGGGCTAGAGAAGACCTGTTGCAAGCAGATCTTGTTGGATGATTCTGGTAGGAGTTTGGGAAAACAATGCCAATAGGAATGCAGACAGTAAAGATGGTGCTTATGGGGTTTCAGAGAGAAATGAGGATTCTATTGGGAACTGGATTACAGTCCATTTGTGTTGCATTTTATGGCAAAGAGTTTGTCCACATTTTTGTGAGTGTCCCAAAAATTTCAGTCACACTGAATTAAAAAGTAATGGACTAATTAAATTGTAGGAGGAAATTTCAAGACAGCATAGTATTGAGGTTGCAGCATGGTTATTTATTACTGGATGGATTTAGCTCAGTTGGTAGAGCGCTGCGCTGCAGTCTCAGAGGTCCCGAGTTCAATTCCCAGCACCACAAAAATGGGAGAAGGGCCTGGCAATCTACTCCCAAGGCAATCCCGAAACAGCCATTGAAAACCCTATGAGGGTCACTATGAGTCCGATACTGACTCAACGGCACCTAACAACAACAACAACAACAGCTTTTTGCTAAGTTTACACTAAGAAAAGAGCAAAAAGCAAAGCAGAAAGATGTTTTTTAAAAATGCAGTCTAGCCAGAAAAAGAGACTATTTAAAGTTACAGACAAAGAGACTGTGGTAATTAAAAGATTACAGCTGTTAAAATGAAGCCTCAATGGAAAAATAAGAAAGGTAACTTGAGAGCAATCAGGAATTGGCCAGGCCCTTTCCATCCAAGACTCCAGGATATAAAACTGCAAACCTATTTGAAACACTTTCATTTAAAATGAAAGCATGAGGCTGGGGATATAGTTCCAGTGGTAGAGTGCTTGCCTAGCATGCACAAAGCCCTGGGTTCGATCCCCAGCACAGCTCATGGGAGGAAAAAAAAAAAAAAGCCAGAGGTACCTTGCTGGAAAAGAGCCACCTAGGGAAGTGTTCTCTGAGGTTCAGTGACTTACGCACTCAGAGGCTGCTCTAGCAATGGTCCAATGGAATCCAACTACCACCTGCGCTAGCAGCAGACATTGGTGTCATCCACATGGTGCTGATTTTGTAGGCATACAGAAGGCAACAGTTACAAGGCCATCAAGACTTGCACCAAGGTTCTCAGAAAAGGTCTGGAAAGCCAGATAATGTGTACCAGGGTCAGATTCCAAAAAGAAAGCCCCAGAAGCCATGACACATAAAGCTTTGAGGGTGAAGCTTAAGCTGCGATGGACACCTCAGGATGTTGGAGATGCCAGGAATGTGGAACATCTGCTGAGGAAAGCTGCCAGCAACAAATGGAACCAGCCCAAGAGGTCCATGTGGCTTGCAAAAAATGGCAACGCCACAGGGACAGTGCTGCCAAAGTCTGTTGGAGCCCAGTGATGCCACTCCATGTGCCAGATGGGAGACATGCCCTGCAGGATTTAATGTTTGTCTTGCTGGGTGTCAGTCTTGCTGTGGTCCAGTGTGTTCTTGCTATGCCTCCATTCCTGCAACTATGTAACTTGTTTATTTTGCAGGGGCTCATAGCTAAGAGTTAACCTTGAGTCTCAGTAGAGACGTTGAATCTTTGACTTTTAAGCCATGCTGAGGCCATTATTAAGTCTTTGGGGACTTTTGAAGTTGAACTAAATGCGTTTTGCATTATGCAATGGCTGTGAGTGAGTGGCGTCCAGGAGTGGAGTGTCATAGTTGGAATATAAAAAGGCTCCAAGCCTCATATTTGAACACTGTACGTCCCCAAGTGGTGATGCTGTCTTGGGAGGTTGTGGCACGTTGGGAGGTGGGACCTAGCTGGTGGAAGTATGTCCCTGGGGGTGAGTTTTGGGGGTTTTTTTTCCTTCCTTAGGCCTCCCGTTCAAGTGTCTGTCCACTTCCTGTGGCTATCACATGAGGAGCCTCCATGTCCTCCTGCTGTCTCCTTTGCCATGCCTTCCCCACCAACGTGGACTGAACCCTGAAACTATAAACTAAAGGAAAATCTTCCTCCCTTGTTCTGCCAGGTATTTGGATCCAGCAACACAAAAGCTAATTAACACAACACCCACACATGTGGCCTTAGCCCAGGAGTCCAATATGACTGCAAGGCTCTGTCCTTAGAGCTGGCATGTGTGGCTCAGTGACCCAGTTCCAAAATCTAAAGAGAAAATCTGACTGGTCTGGCACATCTCTTCTTGAAAGATCAGTTTACTGCTGAGGATATGCCTGGGCAGTTGCATAGTGCCCTAGCATGCATGAGGCCCTGGGTTGAATCCCCAGTACTACCATCACCACCACCACTTAAACACATCCAATCCACCTGGCAGGAGGAGGGGCGGGCAGTCGGGGATGGAAAGGGCAGCTTTGTGTGGGCAGCAGAGGTTGTGAGCAAGGACAAGTCCTTCAGAGGATTTCTGTGAAGCACCAAACACAGTTCACCTCTCCTTGTTGTTGTTAGGTGCCACGGAGTCCGTGTCCGACTCATAGCAACCCTGCGGACAACAGGCGGAACACTATTGTCAGTGCTTCTCTGCTGTTCATAGTGTTTTCAATGGCGGATTGATCTTTGGGAGTGGGTTGCCGGGCCCATCTCGTAAACCTACAGCACCTGTTATTCCCAGGTGGTCTCCCATCCAAGTACTAACCAGGCCTGACCCTGCTTAGCTTCTTAGATCTGACGGGATCGGATGCCACAGGGCTATGGCTGTAGGCTCACGTCTCCTAGACACACACTTCTCTCATTTGAAATTACGTTCCCAGCAAGGCACTCCAAGGGCTTTATAAATATCTATCTTTCCCTCACAACATTTCCCCAGAAAGTGGAGCAGGGTAGATACTTCCCTCACCAAATGCCTACCTCATGCTTTAGTTCTAGCACAAGTGTATGATGTTAGGGCTGCCAGTAAAAAGTGCCACCGACTGGGAGTGTTAAACAACAGAAATTGGTTTCTCTCCCAGCTGAAAGTTCTAGGTCACGGTATTGAGAGGGTCGGTTCCTCTGGAGGGCAGTGAGAGAAGGATCCATTCCAGGCCTCTCTCCTTGGCTTGCAGGTGGCCACCTCTGTCTTCACATCTTTTCTTCTCTGAGAATGCCTGCATTCAGATTTCCTCTTCTCAGGATACCAGTCACAAAGGATTAGGGGCTGTTTTAGCGACCTCATTTTAATTATCTCTACAAAGTTTCTCTCTCTAAACATGGTCACATACTAAGGTACTGGGAGTTAGTTAGACCTCAACATGTGAATTTTGGGCAAGACTGTTTAGCTCCTAACAACAGGAAAACTGCCACTACTCTAAACAATGCAAGGAGTATCTGTTCTTTCCATTGCAACATCACTGGGCTTATCTGTAGTTCTGCATATGGGAATGGCCTTCAGTCCCTGATAGCATCCAGTAACTATTGACTTTCTGTGCCTGTGATTTATAAGCCTTTTTTAAAGCTCCAGGTCCATGCCTAAGTAGTTATAACTGAATACTTTTTGAAGGCTTTTTATATTATGAAGTCTTTATTTTTATTTCTTTTTGAGATAGGTGTAGCCCAGGATGGCCTCAAACTTGTGATCCTCTTGCCTCAGCCTCTAGAGCTGGGATTACAGGCACGTGCTACGCCTGGCTGTAACAATTTTCTTGAAAAATACTTTCCTCTTGACAGTTGGGGGATAAGCACCAAACTATAAGAAATACATAATTTTTCAGTTTAGTTACACAAGGATATTTTTCTGTTTTTTTGGTCATCCTTTAGATATTTCAGATTTTGTAACTGCTAAAAGTAATTTTAAAATTTTTATAAAATATTTTTATTACCAAAGGAACATAATCACTGCAGAAACTTTAAAAAATAGAGAAAAGAATCCATCTGCGTTTCCCCTTTGTAGTCACTGTTAAATTTTAGTGTATTTGCAGAGTGGCTATTTTTAGATGAAAGAAAGTGGTAGATTATCTGTTTCTTCTGCAAGGTTATTTGTTCTAAGAATGTGAGGAAATTGTCTTTTTGGACAGACATTTTCGGTTAGCTAGGATTTTAGTGATTATATTTCACACCACAGCTGTGAGGTGAAGGTTCAGGAGAAACCAGGGAATTTGAGTGATGGTGGTAATTTACATTTTTCTGCCTAGTAGGGTGAGGAAAGAAATTTCAGAAAAATTTAAGGAAGAAACAGAAAAGACACATATGTCCTGGTCCTAAATATAAAACATGTAAACTGAGTAAAAAAAAAAAAAAATTACAGAACCTAAGATTGGGGGCAACTTATTTTTCTTCCTAAGTAATTAAAGCAAAAGCTTGTCATTTTTTTTAGACCCTGATTTTCCTAAATATTCGCCACAGCAAATAGCTGTAATTAGGATTCATCACACGTAATCAGTTTCCAAATTATTTTATGAATACATTATCTATTGCAGTGAGTCCCTTTTTCTCCCCCAGGTCAATCTGCAAGCCAGTTAAAGTTTCACAATGGTCTTTTAAACCACTACTTGTCGCTCACAATGTCTCCACGCCCGGGTACTCATGTCTGGCTCTCTTTAATCCATTAAGTGTTTTAGTCCCCTATCGCTGAGGCACATAAATCATTTTCATTCGGCATGTGCTCTGAAGGCAGAAGTATTCCAAGAGCCCTCTCGCTGCATGTTAAGTGCTGTTCTCTGACTCCCAGCCAGAACTCCATGTTGGCAGAGTCAATTGCTCGAATGTAGCAATTTCATTTCCAACCTTTGCACACTAAAAATACATAGCCTAAACACTTTTGTCCTCTTAAGAACCGAGTAGAAACATAGCATTGCTACAAAATAAAACAGTCTTGAAAATGAGAATAAATTTGAAAATAAAATTGTTATGCCATCACAATAAAACATGAAGGAAATTAATGCTGATTTGTGAGGTCCGGTCATTGAGAAACCAAAAAAAAAAAAAAAAGTATAGTTATTGTTGCAGCATTTGATATTTTCCTACTTTTATAAAGGGGGTGAGTCTCTTAAGTTGGGCTCCCCATAAAGTTGGTATTTTTGTTTTTGTTAGGTGCCCTCGGGTCACAGCAACCCTCATAAGAGCCAGGTGTGGAGCCGCATGCCTATAATGCCAGCGGCTCGGGAGGTGGAGGCAGGAGGATTGCAAGTTCGAGACCAGAGGCAGTTTGCGCAATTTAGGGAGGCCCTATCTCAAAAAGTAAAAAAAAAAAAAAAAAAAAAAAAGATGGGCTGAGGGTGGAGCTCAGTGGCCTAGCAGTTGCAAAGAATGCAAGCATGAGTCCCTGGGCTCAACCCCCTGTACCAAAAAAATAAATAAATAAAAAGTGACCCTCTTAGGGTTTTCAATGGCTGACCCTGAGAAAAGGTTTGTGAGAACAAGTGGTTTATTTGGTAGGTAGATGAAGTTCTTGCACAGGACTACGGAAGTAGAGGGGAAAGGAAGGAGGCTGACCAAGGGGACAGCTTCAAGCAGGGCATTGTTCTGGGACCTATGGCTTGACTCAGTGCAGACAGCCCTCAGAGCTATCCTGCCGAAGGGGCAACGAAATGGGCATTACTGACCACCTCCCATCTCTCTCTTGTTGTTGTTGTTAGGTGCTGTCAAGTCTGTATCCAACTCATAGCGACCTTCATAGGGTTTTTCAATGGCTGACTGTTTCGGGATTGCCTTGGGAGTGGATTGCTAGGCCCCCTCTCCCATTTTTGCAGTGCTGGGAATTGAACTTGGGACCTCAGAGACTGCAGTGCAGTGCTCTACCCACTGAGCTAAATCCCTGGCAGCTATTCACAGGGGCGTGGACTCCCTGCCACTTCCAGCCTACCTCCAGATGAATTATGAGCATTCCTCAGGTAACAGGTTCCATGTGCATGCAGGAGGTCACCTTTGGCCCATATCAAAATGCTGAATGCCAAAGGGAAATGGAAGGGCGACATCTGTAATGTCTGTTCAAGGGATCTGCTTAAGAACATTGGTCTCAAGTCACATAGACCTAGTCTGAGTCCTCCTTTTGCCACTTACATGTGACATTGAATATGCGATTTAGTCTAAACCTCAGTTTCTTTTTCTGTAAAATGAAAATAATACTGGAAACTACCCTAGGCCTTCTGGAGCCTTTGCAAGAATTCAGTGGAGTACACGGTGTACACAGTGTTTGAACTGCAGATGAAGGTGACAGCGTTCACCATATGTATCAGAGATTGGGCTCAACTGCGTATTAGAGATCATGTTAGTGAATGATGGCTTTGTTACCTTGAGCAGACAATCCCTGGGTCGGCTGCTGGACTCACACTTC
>VMDO01019752.1:0-38994 GCA_007922755.1 Pedetes capensis
TACATTTCCATGTCTCACACTTCAGCTAAATTTTTGTACCAATTAGTTCTCGGCAGGTAGTTAAATTATTCCGGGAATACATTTGAAACAAATCAATGACAGTTGTATTTTGACCATGCAAATTAAATTTGACTTTCTTTATTCATTTGAGTTTTATTTTAAACTGAGTTGGATGTTCTTGGTACACCTGATTTATTCAGAGAAATATTTTTCCTATTATCACATCTAGTCAATAATACAAATGTTCACTATAATTCAAGTTATTGAATATCTCAAAAATATTAAAAAGGATACACATCACAGTGACTTGATGTCCCTTGTTATGTTCCCATTGGGACATGTCACAAGTTAAGTGATAATTATATAGGAAGTTAAAAGTCTTGAGGAAATGCTCAATTATAGAGGCACAGAAGAGATACAAGACAAATTAAATTTTAAAGATGACATCTCCAGTATCTGGAATGATAAATACCTAGCATTAGACTAACAATAAATTTCAGATTACAAAATTATGATTCATGAAGTCCATGGCATAGCAATAAAAACTGTTCAAAATAAAATATAAAGAAAAAAGAATTTAAAAAGGAACAATATAGCCAGTCACCATGGCACATGCTTGTAATCCCAGCTAGACAGGAAGTTGATGCGGAAGAAACATGAGTTCCAGGTCAGAGGCAGGCTACACAACTTAGTGAGCCCTTGCCTTAAAATAAAAAACAAAAATGAGGTCAAAGTTTCAGCCCATTGGTATAGCACTTGCCTAGCAAATGCCAAACTCTAGTCCAACCCCCAAGTACTTCACAAAAAGAACAATGTACCTGTGAACTTCAGGACATCAGCTAATACGCATGTAATTAGAGACTAAAGGGTTTCAAAAATAGTTGAAGATGTAATACTCAAATAGTCTGAATTTACTGAAAAATTATAAAGCCACATATCCTAGAAAATCACTGAACACTGACTAAAAAAATTATGAATAAAACCTCACCAAAATACACAGAAATGAAGCTGTTCAAAATTGATAATAAAGAAAATATCTTTAAATCATGCACAAAGGAAAACAATGATCTAAAGGAATAAAAATAAGAATGACTAATTATTTCTACTTTGGAAAATGATTAAATGACAGTGAAGCTACATATTTAGGGTTTTGAAAAGTAAATAGGAAGGATCTGGCAACCTAGGATATTATACTCAGAAAATACATATTTTTTGAAATGTAAGATGAAATAAAATATTTCCTGGATAAAAACTTGAAGTATTTTATCACAACTAGTGCTGTAGTACTACAAATATTGAGAGAGTGAGAGAGAGAGAGAGAGGTTGAAAGATAAGGAGGGAGGGGGAGAGAGAAATAGAGAGAGAGAGATGGGAGAGAGAGAAAGGGAGGGAAAAGGAGAGGGAGAGAGTGATCTGGAGTTTTTATTTTAGGGAAATTTTAGCAGCTAAGTGAAGCAGGCACGCTTAGGGTCAAATTCCGATAACAAGGAGGCTTTAAAGTATTTGTTCCTTTGGCTGTAGCTAAAACAATTTTTGGAAGAAAGAAACTAAGGATGCACAGGCCTATATGATGCAAGCTAAGTGTGCTCAGGAGTGTTCTTGTTTATCATTTTAAACTTTTGAACATGTGCTCCACAACCTTGAGCTAAATGTGCCCACCATCTTTTCTTCTTGAACTATGAACTTCCACTGAGCATGCTCAGTAATGTACATCTTTCAACTGAGCATGGTTGGGAATATGCCTAACCCCAAGTGCTTTCCTTAAATAAAATTCTCATTTTTTATTTTTTCTTGGTAGGCATTGCTTTGGGAATAATTCTCTCATGCTTTACTTACCTTGTGCAGATAACAAATATTTCTGCACTCTTATTTCTTGGCCATACTTGCTTTGGCTTTGCACAGACCATGATGTAAACCCCTCATTGTCTTTAGTTACAGAAGTACTTTGTAAGATTGTGGGGTCTGGCAAGTTTGAGGTTTGTTGGGAACACAGTAGGCTAGAGTATAATTTTATATACATACATATATATATAAAATTATATATATACATATATACATATATATATATATATATATATATCTGTGACCAGTTGAGAAACAGTACCCACAGAGTTTTTGAACAGCTTAGCATAAAGAACCAATAATTAAAGAGCAACAATAATGCTAAATGTCTAATAAGAAGTAATGATAATGGAAAAAATTCACAATAGGGAAAAATCCTTACTTGAAGTTCAAACATCCCAAATGTGGTAGACAGAGCAAAACTATGGCTCGCTGAGTGACACAGTGGTCAATGCAGGGCTGAATTGCTGAAATTTCCTGGAAATGCATGCTCTAGAATTTGATGGAAAGTTGCTGTATGGGATGTTGAGGAAAGTTCTTCATGAGGAATTTTCTAATGGAAACTCTCTGCTGCTATAAATAAAATAAAAATGGAAAGAACAGAGAAAACAATGTTTAATTCATATAAATAATACATAGAATATATAGCAAGCTCTGAAATTATAAATGAGAATTTAATGGACATCTGTGGTTTCATTCTGTAAGTAACAATTCAGTATTTCTCCATTCTTAGGCAGAAACTCATCTTATTAGGGTTCTTTCATGTAGTGACCTAAATCTTCATTCTCAAAAAGTCTGTAAACCTCAATCTTCTGACTAGTTTTGACTGTTGTATTTTTATTTATTTTTAATATTGGGTATAGCTATACTAGTGAGACAGATCAAGAGGACTTACCATTCCTTGGTGTGCAAGGTGTGGAGTATTCTTGTTGTTGTTGTTAGGTGCCTTCAAGTCGTTTCCAGCTCATAGCGACCCTCATTGGGTTTTCAATGGCTGATTGTTTCAGGATTGCCTTGGGAGTAGATTGTCATATCTTTCTACCATTTTTGTGGTGCTGGGAATCAAACCCTGGATCTCAGAGACTGCAGAGCAGCACTACAAACTGAGGTAAATCCCAACCCTGCAGTATTCTTAATCCACTGTTAGAATGAAGGATTTTATTATTATTATTTTGGCATTCTTGCTGTAAGTACCTCTTCCGTAGCTTATTTTTCTGCAAGGAAATACTGGTGTGAGGGATAAGGTGATCCAATTCCTTGACTGGCACCTACTGGGCTCTCCTATGTGGCTCTGGTTGTTTTAAGTGAAACAACTATTGTCCAGCTGAAATACCTCATACCAGCACCTGCTGTTGTAAATACTCCCTGGACATCTGAAGGACACTACAAAACTCGAACTATTTGCTATAGCTTCTAGGGTGTAGCCCCTGCCAATGAGTCTCAGGCAGTTCCAAGTGAATTTCCCTACAACCATTTTCATCCAATCCCTAGGGGGAACATGAATTCTATTGACTCCAAGAGGGACTGCTGGACTAATGCAAGAGGACAATGCTGTGAGTGGTATAAACACAAACCTGTATTTACATGACAGAGTTACTGTGATTGGTGCAAATACTGCCTTGCTGGTTATGTAAGAAAGCTGCTCACTTTACTTGAGCAAGTGAGCTGAGAAAACACATGTTTCTGTGCTCTATCCCCTGCTGCTGGAACAGCACTTCTCTGAAGTGGTCTTTCTGCCTACCCTGGTTAGTGCAGTGAACTGAGAACATAAAGAAAGAAGAAAAGACAGCAATGGCAGTGACAATAGTAATGAGGCCAGCAAAGAAGCAGTGAGAGAGTTGGTATCATGATATGAAGAGGGGGGCTTTGGAGGCCACTATTCTCAGGGGTCCAATTGTCACAGCAGGGCCATGGAGTGACCAGTTGGAGCCCAGTATCTACCCAGTAAAGAATTTCTCCACTCCCCAACAAGAAGGGAGAAGTGTTCTGACCTGCTCCCTTCACTACCAATTATCAAAGAGGACCTAGGAGTGACATGATAGAGCCTGGCACCTAAGGCAAACACCATAGTACTTGACTATGCTTTTATTCTCAAGACAGGTCTTGTTTATGAAAAGGAGCATAGTTACCTGCTAAAGAGAGAAGATATTTTCCCCAAAATTCTAGATACTTTTTGTGCAATTTTTCTATTTCAGGTTGGCAGATACTCATACAGCATTTTATGCACTATGTACAATGTAATTATTATTGTTAGGTTGTTAGGTGCTATCAAGTCAGGTCCAACTCATAGGGACCCTATATAAAACACTCCCCCACCCTTGTACCATGCCCAGCATTATGTCAGTGCTTCTCTACTCTTCATAGGGTTTCCAGTGACTGATTGTTTTGAGATTGCTTCGGAAGTGGATTGTCAAGTCCTTCTTCCATTATTGTGATGTGGTGGATTGAACTCAGGGCCTACAAAAACACAGAGCAGCACTCTACCAACTGAGCTAATCCCCAGACATGTAATTGTCATTGTTGTTGTTAGGTACCCTTGAGTTGGGTCCTCATAGCAATCCTATGTACAGCAGAACGAAACAGGCCCTGACTCTGTGCCAAGCACATGATCTGATTTATGTTTAAGCCCATTGTTGCAGACATTGTGTCAATGCATCTAGTGGAAGGTTTTTCTTTTTTTTTTTCTGTTCATCTACCACTCTCCAAACATAACGTTCTCCAGGGATTAGTCTCTCTTGACTACATGTCCAAAGTATGCAAGATGAAGTCTAGCCATATTTGTTTCCAAGAGCATTCTGGTTGCACTTCTTCTAGGACAGATCTGTAGGTTCTTTTGCTAGTCCATGATATTTTCAGTATTCATCTCCAGCACCATAATTCAAAAGCATCAATTCTTCTCCTGTCTCCCTTGCTCAATGTCCAGCTTTCACAACCATATTATGTGGCTGAAAATACCATGGCATGAATCAGGCACACCTTCAACTTCAATGTGACATCTTTACTTTTCAATACTACGAAGAGGTCTTTTGAAACAGCTTTTCCCAAAGCAATGCATCTTTTGATTTCTTGACCATTGCTTCCACAGGTGTTGATTATAGAACCAAATAAAGCAAAATCGTGGACAACCTCAATCTTTTCTCCATTTATTGTGAAGTTGCATAATGACCCAGTTGTATGGATTTTTGTTTTGTTGATGTTGAGTCACAATCCATGCTGTAGGTTATGTTCTTTCATTTTTATCAGTAAATGTTTCAAATCTTCTTCACTTTCAGCAAGCAGAGTTGTGTCATCTGCATAAGCCAGATTGGTAAGGAGTCTTCCTCCAATCCTGATGCTGTGTTCTTCTTCATAAGGTCCAGCTTCTCAGATTATTTGCTCAGCATAGAAATTAAAATGATGTGGTGAAAGTATACAGCACTGATGCACATGTCTGTCAGTTTGGCATACTTTGGGGGCTTGCATGTTGTTCTGAGGCTGAAAGTTATGCTATCTGTATTTAAGATACCAGCATGGTCACACATAGTGGACAGGTTTCAGCTGAGCTTTCAGACCAAGACAGTCGAAGAAGTATGACCTGGTAACCCACTCCTGAAACAACTAGCCATTGAAAACCCTTTGAATTATTAGTTCTATTGAATTATAAGACCAATTTGTAGAATGGTTTATTTGGCAGGCTTTATGTGTTGTGGAGTGTTCATTTCTGTTACCTACTTATAACAGTCAGCCTTATGGGAAATTGTATAGATGTGACAAAGTACTACAGTAAAATGTGGTATATAATTCCTTCCATTCTCTTGATTTCTCATAATGAATAATTACAGTTACACTAAATTGACATTTCCTTTGGAGAAGAAATTTTTTTAGTTTATAATAATTCTGTAAAAATAGTTTATTTCATTTGGACATTTTTATATCTGTATATAACATAGTTTGATCATATGCACCTAACATTACCTTCATTTATCCTATCTCTTTCCTTTTCCTACTTACTTTCTGTTCCCTAATAGTCTCCTTTCTATTTTCATTTTTTATCCTTAGGTTGTTGTTGTTGTTAGGTGCTGTGGAGTCGGTATCCAACTGATAGTGACCCTCTGTATAACAGAGGAAACACTATTGTCAGTGCTTCTCTGCTGCTCATAGGGTTTTCAATGGCAGATTGATTTTGGGGAGGGGATTGCCAAGTCCTTCTCCCAAGCCTACAGCTTCTGGTGTTCCCAGGTGGTCTCCCATCCAGGTACTAACCAGGCCCGACTCTGCTTAGCTTCCAAGATCTGACGGGATCGGATGCCACAGGGCTACAGCTGCAGGCCCTTTTTACCCTAGACTCTATATATGAAAGAAAAATTGTGATATTTTTTATAGCTGAGTCTGGCTTATTTTGCTTAATGCCATGATCTCATGCCCATCTATTTTGCTGCCAGGTAAGAGAACTATATTTTTCTTCTTTATGGGTAAATAATATTCCGTCGAGTGAATTTACCATATCTTATTTAATTATTCATCTATTGATGGGCACTTAGACTGATTTCATGACTTAACTGTTGTGATTTATTCTGCAATAAACATGGGTATGCAGGTATACCTATTAGATATTGCCTTTGATACCTTTGGAGATACACACACACATACAGACACACACACATATATATTTATATATATATACACACATATCCATGTGTATATATATATACATATATATGTCTCTCTCTCTCTACATATATATATATATATATATATATATATATATATATATATATATGCTTGCAGCTGTAGTCCTGTGGCATCTGATCCCATCAGATCTCGGAAACTAAGCAGAGTCAAGCCTCGTTAGTACTTGGATGAGAGACTGCCTGGGAACACCAGTTACTGTAGGCTTGGGAGATGAATCTGGCAACCCACTCTCAAAAATAAATCCACCATTAAAAACCTTATGAATAGAATAGCAGAGAAGCACTGATAATAGTGTTTCTCCTATTGTACTTAGGGTCACTATGAGTTGGATACTGATTTGATGCCACCTAACAACTACACACACACACACACACACACACACACACACACACACACACACACACGGATTGAATGGGGGTTCTATTTTTAGTCATTTGAGGAGTATCCATGCAGGTTTTCGGTGGCTTCACTTATTTATATTTCCATCAACAGCATGCAAGTGTGCCTTTTTTGCTAAATTCTTATAGTTTTTTCCTTGATGATAGTGTTTCTGAATGAGGTGAGATGGAATCACAACCTAATTTTGATACACATTTCACTGATGGGTCATGATGTTGAATATAATTTCATGTGTATATTAGCCACCTTACTTTCTGTTGTTGTTTTTGTATTTGTAGTACTGAGGGGTTTAAATTTGGGGCCTCATATCTGCTAGGCAATTTCTTTACAACTAAGCTGTACTCCTATCCCCTTTTTATTTTTATTTATTTTGTTTTCATTTTGAGACAGGATCTCACTAAGTTGTACAGTCTACCTGGGATCTTAAACTTGAGGTCCTACTATCTCAAGCCTCCCAAGTAACCGGGATTATAGGCATGTGCCACAAAGCCTGGCCTAACTTTAATTATTTTGAATGTTCACTTCATTTGTACATTTACTGATTGGATTACTCATACTTTGGGGGTTGTGTTTGAGTTATTTATATAATTTGAATGTTAGTCTTTTGCTGAAAGGATAGCTGGCAAAGACTTTCTCCCATTCTGTAAGCTCTCTCTGCACTCTGTTAATTACTTCTTTTGCTGAGAAAAAGGTTTTTAATTTTAGGCAATATCATTTGTTAATTATTGCTATTATTCACTGAGTTACTAGGGTTGTAGTCAGAAGTAGTTGCTATGATAATATTTTGAAGCAATTCATTACGTTTTCTTCCAGTGTTTTCAAAATTTCAGGCCTTACTTTAAAGATTTGGACATATCTTGTGTTGACTTTTGTACAAGGAGAGATGCAAGAATCAAGTTTCAGTCTCTACATGTGGATATCTAATTTCCCCAGTACAACTTATCATAGAGACTGTGTTCCAGTAAATATTTTTGTTGTCTCCATAAAAAATGAGATGGCTTTTGCTATGTGAATTTATTTGTAGATTCACTATTGAATTCACTTGGTCTACACATCTGTTTGTGTACAACTACCATGCACATGCTGTTTTTATAATCATAGGTTTGTAGTATAATTTCAAGCAGGGTATTGGGATACTTTCATCACTGTATTTTTTTCCTCAGCATTGTTTTGTCTATTTGGAGTTTCTTGTGCTTCCTCATGAATTGTAGAATTATTTTTTACTTCTGGAACAAAAATCCTTTGAATTTTGATGGAGACTGCATTGAATATATAGATCACTTTCCTTAATTTGACCATTGTCATCATAATTCTATTAAATCATGAACCTCAAATATCTTCCTATACTCCAATGTCTTCTTCAACTGCTTTCTTAAATAATTTTATGATCTTCATTGTAGAGGTCTTTCTCATCTTTGTGTAGGTTTATTCATAGGGTATTTTTTGAGACTATGGTAAATGAGATGATTTTCTCGATTTCTTGCTAAGTACGTTTGTTATTGATTTATCAAAAAGTCACTGATATTTTTCTGATGATTTTCTAACCTGCTTCTTGTTTGAATATGTTTGTCAGATCTAAGTCTTCTAGTGGAAGGTTTATGTCCTCTTAAGTCTAGGTTCTTATCTAAAAAATTATCTCTCCTTCAGTGATCTACTTTTTAAAGTGTGTTAGATCTCTTCAGTGACCTAATTTTTAAAGTGTATTATTCATTCTTAGTGTTTGTATATTTTCTACAGTTTTGCTGTTGATTTGAAGTTTTATTTCCCTATGATCTGATAAGATACAAACCAGCCTTTTTTTGTATTTGTTATGATTTGTTTTTTGTTCTAAAATATGATCTATTATTCAGAAATTTCCATAAGTTGTTGAAAAGAATGTGTATTTTGCAACTATTCTGTGGAATTCTGTTGATGTAAGATAGATCCATTTGGTTTATAGTATAAGTTAACTCTGATATGTTTTCTTGATTTTTTTCTGGTGTGGATGACTTATTTTATTATAGCTCTTTCCTTTGGGTTGGACTTGACTATCACAATCTTCAAGATCATCTATGATGACCAAGAGGAGACACTGGCCCAGTCATGGCACCAAAATAAACTCAACTACTCAGCAAGTAGTTAGACCTATAATGGTGTTAAGCCTATTAACATTTTGCAGAGGGAAGAAAGATCATTAAACTTTCATGAGATTCCTACCAATCCCTCATGAAATCCTTATAAGACACTCCAAGTTTCCATTCTCCATGATATAATAGCTAAACAATTCACTGGAGATGAAATTTTTCAGTGGTGCTGTTACCACTAGTTGTTATGTTTCTATGTTGTTTGTTGTTGGGTGCCAATTGAGTTGATGTCCAACTCATGATCACCCTATGTACAACAGAAGAAACACTATTGTCAGTTCTTCTCTGCTATTCGTAAGGTTTTCAATGGTGGATTGATTTTTAGGAGTGGGTTGACAGGTCCTTCTCCCAAGCCTACAGTAACTGGTGTCTCCAGGCAGTCTCTCATCCAAGTACTAACTAGGCCCCACCCTGCTTATCTTCCAAGATCTGACAGGATCAGATGCCACACTGGTACAGCTGCAAGTTTATGTTTCTTTAAGGAACTCTAATAAACTCATTAATTCACTAGGCTAGACTTGATGGAATCTTTCTTTGGTCTGTCAGCTCCCTCTCTTTTTGGTGTGAATAGACATTTCTTTGATATCTTCCCAGGAAAGTCATGCAATACTTATCTATTGTTTAGAATGGAGTACTGAAATCACCTGCTATTATTTTATTGGATTCTTTCTGACTTTTTATGCTTAGTATATTTTTATTTTATGACAATGGGAGCTTTGATATTTGGTAGATAAATATTTGTAATCATTATACACTTTTGATGGATTGTTCCCTTTATCAATATGAAGTAACTTTCTTTATCTCTCCTATCTAATTGTGAATTATAGTCTGCTTTGTCAGATATGAATAAAATCCCTTCTTTTTGCTTTTGGGTTCCATTTGCTTACAATGTCTTTGTCCAGTATTTCACTTCCAGTCTGTGCTTACATTTGTTAGTGAGGGTTATTAATTATGGGCAGCAAGATTTGTGTAATTTTTTTTTTTCGGTACTGGGGGTTGAACCCAGGGCCTCCTGCCTGCATGCTTTGCAAATGCTGGACCACTGAGCTGCACTCCAGCCCATTTTTCACTTTTTGAGACAGGGTCTCGCTAAGTTACACAGACTGCTTCTAGTCTCAAACTTGAGACCCTCCTGCCTCCGCCTCCGGAGCCACTGGGATTACAGGCATGCGCCACCGTGCCCGGCTAGATTTGGGTAATTTTTTTAAAATGTCTAATTGTATTATTATTAGGAAAATAACACCAATTGCACTCAAATTTATTATTCAAACATATGTATTAGTTTCTATCATATGCTGTTTTTGTAATATTTGCTACTTTCTTAAGCTTCATTTGCTTTTCTACTCTCCTAGTGATATTTATTCTGTCCCATATTATCATGATTGTGTTTATCACCCACTTCTATGTTCAGATAGTCTTTTAAGTATCTTCTGCATTACTGGCTTGGTGATCATAGATTATTTTAGTTTGTGCTTCTCTTGGAAGGTCCATATTCCTCCTTTGATTCTGAAATAATTTTGCTTGATGTGTAATCTAGGTTGATAGTAATTTTCTTATAGGTCTTAAAATACATAATTTCATGATCTCCTGAATTTTAGCTTTTTGATAAATATGGTTTTATGGGTTTTTTTTTTTTTTTTCGGTACTGGGGGTTGAACCCAGGGCCTCGCACCTGCATGCTCTGCAAGTGCTGGACCACTGAGCTGCTCCCCCAGCCCACTTTTTTTTTACTTTTTGAGACAGGGTCTCGCCAAGTTACGCAGACTGCGTCTGGTCTCGAACTTGCGATCCTCCTGCCTCTGCCTCCCGAGCCGCTGGGATTAGAGGCATGCACCACCATGCCCAGCTTAATATGCTTTTATGTTAATGGAATTGCATTTGTATATGACTTCACACTTTTCTCTTGCAGCTTTCAATATTCTTTCTTTATTCTGTACATTTGACATTTTAACTACAATATTATGTTGGGTTATTTATTCTAGTCTTATCCGTTTAGGCTTCTAAAAGTCTCCCGTACCTTGATGTCCATTGCTTTCCCAAAATTTGGGAAAAAAGAGATTAGTCAGGTTAATATCGATATACCAAGTGACAAGAGTGTGGTAAGCCTAGTATGACCCCCTAAAGATGGCCACATCTTAATCCCACACCTATGAATATATTATCTTACTTGACAAAAGGGACATCCATATATGATTATACTGAAGACCTTTAGATGCATCGTGTTATGGTTGAGTATGAGATGTTCTCCATAGGCTCACATGTTAAAGGTTTGGACCTCAGTTTGTAGCACTATGTTAGGAAGTTGTTTTAATTTTAGGAGGACAAGCTTAGCTGGAATAAGTATATCACTGGATCCTTGAGGCTATATCTTGCCTTAGTCCTTTCCTATACTCCCTTTTCTCTGTTTCCTACATGCCATGATATGAACTGCTCTACTCAGACATGCTCTCTCAACTATGATGGACTAAAATCTCTGAAACTTTGAGACAAACTAAAAAATCCTTTCTCTTAAATTGTTTATGTCATATCAATATTAGAGTTATTATCTGTAAGGTTAAAATAAAGCACACAAGAAATAGTACCCCCAAAGAGATCTGAGTAGTAATGAGGTCTCCTTAGAGAAAGCATTTTTATGACTCACTCAAAGAAAAAGGAATGGCGGTGGTGAGCTTCAGAAATGTACTCTCAGGGTATGTGGTAAGCAGTTTATTGGGAGATGTCTCAACAGAGGCATTTTGCTACTAAACCATCCAAAGACTATGCCAAGGGAAAGTAGCTGTTTGTTGATGTAGCTGAACTCTCCCTGCATAGCTAGAGCCAGGCAGTGGAGAAACTGCAAGCCCTAAAGGAGCCTGCTGTTGGAAAATCCAGACACACAGTAGGAGTATATCAACTGACCATAATAACAAGAAAGAAAACGTAATTTTGAGATGTCTCACTGTTCTTTCACTGATAAAGCTTCAGGGTCAGGTGTTAATTGAAAAATATTTAGAAGGGTCAGATTCATTTTCAAAGACTAAGAAAAAAGGGCGAATTTATATCATAGTAACAATAAATTAATAACTGACACACTATGTTAAAAAACTAAAAATGAAGCCATGAGATCATCTCAATATATATAGTTTATCCAAAACTTAGTTAAAGATATTGTCCTGTATAAACTCTTATATGCTAAGTGAAAAACTTTTAGAATGATATATTCCAGATTTATATCAGTTTCACTTAATAAACACATTCTGTCCACTCCCGGTGTGATCTTAAAATGAAAATATTGCCAAACAACTGCCATTCATTTTCTTAGCCATGCTACTGAATTCACGGCATTTACAAATTCATAATGATATTTCTTCAATTTGTTCTGCTATTTCTAGCTGTAAACTCAATTTTAAATTGGAAAAATATCCTTATATAAGTGTTATGAAATTGCACTTGCAGATCTTCTGTCACATTTTTCATAAATAAAAATAAGCATATTTCGGGCAGAATTCCAAAACATAGAAAAATGATTGAATTTGATCATGAGGGAAATCTTTGGCTAGAAAGGAACTAATCACACATTCAGTAGGGAAATTTACATATTTCAAATATTTATAAAAAAGTATGGTGCATCCAAAAATAATATAGAAGACAACAGCTATAAAATACATATGATTTATATAGGATATATACTGTCCTACAAATATAAATAATTTTAGCATTTTTTAAAATTTGGGGAAGCATTCAAGGTTGAATTATACAGGGTTAAATTTTTCTGAGGCTTATTTACAATAAATAATCAACCTTTGTGATTAATTATAATAGAAAAATGTTACTGAGAAATATATTCATGACCCAGAGTAACATTTCAATATCACTCTATTATTTCATAGACAACCATTGTTGTTAGGTGCCATCAAGTCAGTGTGCCACTCACAAAGACCTTACTTACAACAGGTGAAATACTATTGTCAGTGCTTCTCTACTATTTATAGGATTTTCGATGGCAGATTAATTTTTTGGCAGGGAGTGGGTTGCTAGGGGTCCTACTCCCAAACCTAAAGTATCTGGTATTCCCAGGTGATCTCCTATCTATGTACTAACCAGACCCCACCCTGCTTAGCTTCTGAGATCTGAGGGGATCTGATGCCACAGTGCTAGGGCTGCAGGCTAACAGGATCACTAGGAATTAATAACTATTGAAACGGGTAAAGCATAAGACTTTAAGATTGTCTAAGAAAGACTGAATTTTAAACAAATACTGTCTTATTATAATATAATGTGAAGAACACTTACTATAATATAATGTTAAGAATACAATGGGTTAAAAATTTGGGAAAAAATACATCTTGAAAACTAGTCTTTAAAAGTAGATGTATGACTCAGATAGTATTGACTTAATGTTATTGACTCAAGCTTATAATCTTTTAATAATTTGGGCAAGTATATTTTACTTTACTATTTTGTTTGGTTAGTAACTTTTAACAAGTGCAATGGATTTAATATTCCTGCAGCCATAGCACTGTGGCGTCGGGTCCCATCAGATCTTGGTAGCTAAGCAGGGTCAGACCAGGTTAGTACTTGGATGGGAGACCGCCTGGAAATACCAGATACCATAGCCTTGGGAGAAGGACCTGGCAACCCACTCACAAAAAACAATCTGCCATTGAAAACCCCATGAATGGCAGAGAAGTACTAACAATAGCATTTCCTCTGTTGTATATTGGGTGGCTATGAGTCTGACACCAACTTAATGGCACCTAACAACAATGGATTTAGTATATAAAATTGAAAAAATTGGATAATTTTATACCATAGGTTTGGTTCTTATACAATAATTTGGATACATTTAAAGCCTAAGAAATTATAGCTTATGATTTGGGCCTAACTCTAGGGCACCTGACAACTGCAACAACAAGTTTTCCTTTGAATGTCTTGAAAGTTTGAAAAGAAAAATACTATAAATGTATCATTCTTGGCTGCAGCCTTAGCCCTGTGGTATCTGATCCCATCAGATCCCGGAAGCTAAGTAGGGTTGGGCCAGGTTAGTACTTAGATAGGAGACCGCCTGGAAATACCAGGTGCTGTAGGCTTGGCAGAAGGACCCAGCAACCCACTCCCAAAAATCAGTGTGCCATTGAAAACTCTATGAACATCAGAGAAGCACTGACAATAGTGTTTCCTCTGTTGTAAGTAGGGTCACTGAGTCGGATACCAAATCGACGGCACCGAACAACAATATCATTCTTAGAGAAATAGTCTATCTCACCTATCAAAGCAAACAATAGGAAGTAAAGTAGCTAATGCAAAAAAATGATCATATAGAAGGTCATTTTCTTCTATAGTTAACAGACCTTTCAATTCTACCACTTTGTTTGAAAATTACTAAGGGAAAATAGGTAGGAATATTCTATTTTTAATTATTCATCTACATAGTATTTTTTGATAAATAGCCTGTTAATAAATATATCTTTAAACATTTCTGTTATTGTCTTTAAGTAGCATGAAGGTCAGATTTTGCACTAATAAGAAGCCAAACAAATACTATGGACACTGGTAGCATTAAAGATGATGGGAATTGTGTGTACACATTTCACATTAGCTGGGCAAGACTGAGGCACCACCATCCAGGCAAAGACTCAGTTTTACTTGATGTTTGCTGTTCCATAATTAACACACTAGAAATAAGATATCAATATCAGAGAAATTGAAGTTTCCATTAAATTTCTATCTGAATTGTTTTGTTTCCCTTTGTTGCCTCTAAGTTAAAGTATAATTCAATATTTTCATCATCATCATGTTCATGACAGCAATACTGGTAAAGCAGTAAATTCCAGTTTGTCTAAATTTGAAAATTAATCATGAGAGAAAATTCATGATTCTTAATGGTCATTACATAAGAAAAATAACATTGCAACTAGTGGGGAAACAATTAAATCAGATATGATTTATCATTTCCTTCTTTATTTTACGAAAACAGAAGCCCTTTTAAAGAGTACCTAAAATGTTCCAATTCTATGGCAGTTTTCAGATAACATATTACAAATTCTTAGACAAATATTAAGTCTTAGAAAAGATACTCATGTTGTTATCCATTCTACAGTATAATTTAGGTAGACAAAAATCATAGTAGTTGAAAATAGTAATGTTTAAAAGACTAGAAAATTGTCAGATATTTACTTAAATAAAGATAATCAAAATACTCTGTATCTCTTCTCCTTTATTTTCTTTATCTACAGTCAAAACAACAAGAAAAATAAAATTCCTTAAACTCTAAAATAGGAAAGTTTAGTTTGGGACATAGAATAGAATTTTCTGAGTAATAGCTTCATATAAGTTTAAAAAGTTTCATGAAACAGTTGGTCAAAGAAAAAGTATGGAGACAACTTAATGTCTGCAAAGAATTCCTATCTCCAGACAAGCAGGATCTCTTATGCACGTAATCCCAGGGACTCAGGAGGCAGGGACAGGAGGATTGCAAGTTGAAGGCCAGAGGTAGCCTGTGTAATTTAGCAAGACACTGTCTCAAAATACAAAACGCAAAGTAAAAAAATGGGCTACAGGTACAGATCAGTGGTTGAACACTTGCCAAAAGCATGCATGAGGCTCTGGATTCAACTCCACAGTACTATAAAACAAACAAACAAACAAACAAACAAAAGAATTCCTATCTCTATTTTAGCTCCAATGTAAATTTTAGCTAGTGATAAGACCCAGTGCTAAACAACAACAACAACAAAAAATATGGCTGAGATATCGAGTCAAAAGTAGGAGGGAGTTATTATTAGAGAAAAAGTAATTAGAAGCAAAATATCTCTATCTAATTACTACCTAGCTGCCATACCTTATAATCTATAGACTCCTTCACTTATATTATTTTCAAAAGATACAATAACTAAAGGATGTGCTTTATATTCATATACAGGTGTGAACAAAAATACATATCTGTGAATGTTTAAAAATATATTATAATAAAAGACATTGCCATTAACCTCCCTGAAAATACTCCCCCTGGATTCAAACACACTCATCATATCATTCTTGCAACTTTCTGAAGCAGTTCTAGAAGTATTTTTCTGAGGATCTTTAGTTTCATCCTCCATCATGACAACACCCCATATCACACATCACTTCTAGTAAGGCAATGTCCATCAAATAAAAACATTGCAGTTGTATCCTCATCTACCTTGTTCATTCAGTCTGTCCCTGTGCAACTTCTGGCTCATCCCCAAAGTCAAAATGACTATGAAAAGTAAACTTTTTTAACTGATTCAGAATGCTGAGGCAGCCGTAACAGCACAACCAAAGACACTCATGAGAAGAGGACTTCCAGATATGGTTCAGAAAGGGGCAAGAATAATGGGAAATATGTGTTCAAAGATGGGAGACTGTTTGAAGGGAATTAATGGCACTGTCTTTTACTGACATTTTTTATATTTAAACAACTGTATTTTAAATCATACCTCATATTACAATGAAAGCATTTTCATAAATCTATTGTTTCTAACTTAATTAATTCAGCGTAAATACTTGAGAATTGCTACTCAGATCCATTAGCCACAGCAGAGTGTCTTAATAAATGTTGATGTATATGTTCCTGTCATTTTATGCAGTGATTGAGGATAGGAGAACTGATAAGGTGAATTCAGCAGAGTTATGAATGAATTGTGGGCTAGGATTTAGCTCAGTTGGTAGAGTGCCACTATGCATTCTCTGAGGTCCTGAGTTCCATTCCCAGCACTGCAAAAATGGAAGAAGGGTGTGGCAATCCACTTCTGAGGCAATCCTTAACCAATCAGCCATTGAAAACCCAATGAGTTTGACACAACTTGAGGGCACCTAACAACAACATTGAATGAATTTAGTGAGCCTTTAAATAAGTGATCATATTAAATTTTAGAAGCAACTTAGATAAAGATCACTACCTTTTTCAAGACAATCTTTTGAAGTAAAAAATCCTATGTAGAGGTCAGAACATAAGAAAAAAAAAACAAACAAAACTCATGTCCACCTAGCAAAGAAGGGACAATTTGGGGAAAGCAATAGAAGGAGGGAGAGATCTAGCAAAAGGAGGAAATCCTGGGAGAGGTGAGGGGGGAGAGGAAGAACAAGGAGAAATGAGGAATGGGGGAGGGGGTGACCTCAGGGTGAACAGCCCAACTTTAATAGTCCTGGAAATAATTATAATAACAGCAATAATACCAAAGAATGGTATTATTATAGATGGACTAGAAAATTCATGTAATAGCACTGACAATGTAAAAAGGAAGTTCACTACACAAAAAGTTTCTATCTTAAACAGAATCGGAACCCAAGGATATATAAAAAAATTACCATAAAAAGACAAGCAAATGGAAGAGAAGTCTTTGGTGGGGTGTTGGGATGGGGGGAGGAAGTGCACAATAGGGTAAGGGCGAACTTATCTGTGTAATGTGCAACAAAATGAACATATGGAAATGTCACAATGAAAAGCATGTCAGAATGAATCACATTAAGGTGTACATTAAAAAATTGCAATAAAAGGCAATCTTTTATATCACTCTAGTTTTCTAGCACTTCTTTTCCTAAATTTTTTGCATCTAGTGATGTTTATAACTGTATGGTTTTCAATCTTGATGTGCTACATTATCTTCTGTAATTTTCCTATTTTCATTCCATGCTTTATATAAAAATTCAAATTATACTAACTTGAGGGCATGTCATCTGATTGATGATCTGACTGATTATATAGAGTAATTGGGCTGGGATTTAGCTCAGTTGGTAGAATGCTGCTCTGCACTGTCTGAAAACTTGAGTTCAATCCTCAACACAGCAGAAATGGTAGAAGGAAATTACAATCCTCTCCTGAAGCAATCCCCAAACAATCAGCCATTGGAAACCCTATGAAGGTTGCTATGAGTCGAACATGAATTGATGACTCATAACAATAACTACAACAATACATTAATTGGTACCAAAAGTAAAGCCAGGAAACCAACCTTCCAGGTATAATTCATTTGTTAAAGATGCTCAGAAATAATCATGTGACTAGGAGGAAATGGCACATAAAACTTTGATGGTATGAAATATGATCAAATGATCAGTAGTGGTAATAAGAGATGCAGTATAGGTTGAGGATCTGAAAGTAGGTGACTATGACACAGTAATGTTTTATGAAGTTTATAGAGTCACCTGACTTTTTAGAAAGTTGCCGAAACATGTACAAGGGGAGAAAGGAAATGGAAAGTGATGGATATACAATCAAGAACTGCTGTGGAAACTTTAAAAGAGTACCTCATGTCATGTAGTAGCTAGGAATTTCAGGTTAAATCTGAGAGCAAGAGACATAGAATCAGATTGCCAGTTAATGCCCATTCTCTATATCTATGGTGTGAAGGTCAGGGCACACATATGGAAGAAATCTGATACTGAAACATAGGAAAGGAAAATTTACCCAGAAAGAGATAAGACCATGAATTTCAAATTTCCAAATTTTCCTTAATCACCACTGCAAACTTTCTTCACCCTTTTAAAGAATGTAACTCTTTCCTTTGCATGAAAGTCTTTCTGTAACTTCACCTGGAGAAACTGTCTTGACAGGGGAAGATTAATACTCTTCACTGTTTCATACTGCAAGCCTTGAAGAAGATTGTCCCAAAATAGCCTAGCATGATGTTGAAGATCCTTTCCTGAGAGGTGACAGCTATAGGTGAAAGATAAAAACTCACACATCCATTTGTGCAGGACCTATGGGTGCAAAAGGAGAAAGTGTAATATGGGTGGTAGAGCAAGTTGGACCTAATATAAGGCTCAGTTAACCACATTATTTGCCACAGGTTTATTCTTGCTAGACTTAGACTTTAATGGGCTGTGTTGATCATCTAGGAGAGGAGTGAATGGTCTAACATGTTAGTGAATTAAGACCTTGATTCGGGATGACCTATAGTTAATGACAAACTGTAGACTTTCATAGCACAATGTAGAAGAGAGAACTAAGGTTTAGGAAATGTGTTCTACCACCCCCTAAATCATTGTGATACTCCTCATCCAAGTGGTAGGTATACTGTTTACAAAGCTATTGTTAGGATGCAGGAAAACTCTAGAGGACATCACAACATCCTGATGGTAGCAACAAAGGAACTGAAACTACCTCTAGAGACAGGGAAAGTGATTTTACGTGAAATAAGAATTCAATAATGAAATGTGAAACACAACTGGAGACTTGTTATGGGAGCTTCTTGTAGCAAGCTAGACCAGCTAAAAATAAGAGGTTTTGGAATCAATTATTTCATAGCAGAAATTATAATTACACTAGCATATATTATCTCTGCACATGTTTGCCTTCTAAAGCCGTGCTTTATCATTCTTTCCATATCTCTTCCAACCTTTTCACAAGCTACTTGGATTATGAACTTTAGTGTTTTATTTTCTATTATGATTTGAGTTTTATTTTTTAAAACTATATCAAAATCAGATCTTAAATGAGGACAATGATAGTCTGCACCATATAAGTTGCTTGTAAAGATTCAGACTTAATACCTGCAAAGCACTTAACAGTACACTCAATAAATCTTAACTCTTATTAACACTAATAGGATTGTGCCTGTTGCAAGCCTGAAGCGTCAGCTATATAAGTCCTTTAAGGTTCACCTGAATATATCATTTCACTTTAATTTACAAATTTATATTGATAATGTATTCTATATGCCTTAAACAGTTGTCAACAGCTATAATTTCATATGTGGCTTTCTAGATCTAAACACATTAGCTCTAATTTGACTAATTAGTACTCATTTTTATATTACTTATTTGACAGCTTAATTACCGTTTTATTGCTAACATTGTTTATGCATTTATGGTTGATAACTAGTAAAGAAAACCACAGCTGGACAGTAAAAACAGATTTTTTTTCAGGGGCCCTTGCAATCGAGAAACACTTCATTATAGTTCTGGGTCAATTCTGAATATGGCATTGACCAGTGGGAATTTATAGCCAAGGAACAAGGTAGAGGTCAATGAAATGAAAATTACTAGGAAGAAATATCAGACATAAGGGGATATTTTGGTTATAGAGACCTAAGAGTACTCTTGTTGAAGACCTACCAGGGGGATCACTTGTGGGTGGCAGGGGATGAGCAATTTGAGATAATGAAGGTGATAAGATATTAAGGATGGGAGATCCATGCTTATCTCACTTAGTCTAACTTTGGTCTAACGTAGGTAAAGCTAGGAATCATGCCAAGGTATAGGCCTTGAGGACTCAGAGGATCTGACTAGAGTGAAGGAAAGAGTCTTTGCATTGATATCAGACACAAGGGAACTTTCATCTTAGTGAAATAGAAATAAAACCTGAAATACAGTGAACCACCTAAAAACAAGGATATAGAGAAGGTTAATATTTACCATTTTCTAGACTGGAGTTTTTTATGTACAGTGACAAGGTGATGAAGGTTAACAAAGTTCCATGGAACAACAAATAGAAGTTTTCCATATTATCACAAATGCCTCACGGCTCCCTTCTCCATTGTAAAATGGAAGTAGTTCATCATTATCATAATTATTAGAATTATATTTTTAACAAAATTATGTCATAATTATTTGTCAAAGACATGATATTTGCTGTGCAAACAGAATAGAGATAACCAGGGAAAAATGCAAACAACTCTAGTTCCCTCAACTTCGCTGCCCTGTAACCTTCGCTTTTTGTTGCCTCCTTCACCTTTGCTTCTTCACGTCCAGTCTGTTGCTGGCTTGACATTTGTAAGCTCACAAACATATGAACATGATTAAATATATTTCATAATGTATTTCAGCTTAGTTTGAATTTCTCAAGAATCAGAATGACATATTTTCATTCTTTCATGCTTGGTAATATGTATTATATTTAACATACAAAAGCTTGTCAAATAACATGAAGTAATGCATCTGAGTAAAGCATAGTAAAGAGATGGAGGCAAACATGCAGAATATGTCTCTGAAATTGAATTTTGTTATTCAGACAAAAGGGTAAAACGTGGGTAGCAATAATACTAATCATTATTATAGCTTTTTGCCCTTTGTGCACATTATTAATAAAAGGTTATGTTATCCCCTTTAGTCTGTATACCAACTTTAGAATGTGGATAATATTAGCACCCTTATTTTACATAAAAGAAAATTCTGGTGTTGCCAGTTTAAGCAACTTGCTTAATTTATTTTAATGACAGGACAACTTAGATTGTAAGTCATATGACCTATGTTTATAAACCTATGCTACAAAATAGAGCAAGAGTTGTTATTTACAAGTGAAACAATCCTGATTCAAATTCACTTCGAAAAATTTAAAAACAAATTTATTTCAAGGAAAGTTCTTAGAGAGGCTGTATGCTGGCCCAGGATGAGGGCACTTCAAAGGTATTTTTTTTTTATGAGCATTTTGTTTTGATTGACTAGTGGAGGAAAAATAGTCCAGCTATATGTTTATAAAGCAAAGAATGCATATTCAGAGCTTCTATGTCTGGTTTTATCATTAGATATACAATGGCCATCTTTGAGTCTTAAACAAATCATATGAGGAAGGATGGTTCTTTGCAATCAGCCATTTGCTGGGACACAAAAAGCTGGTGATAGGCTTATCTTTTGTTGTTTGCAAGCATCACAAGGCTTGAGCAAAGTTCAGCATGACCTTGGAGAAAATTGGTTAGTGTACAGGACAAAGTATCCAAATTAGAACAAAAAACTACGGTTTCATGCATAATTAGTAAATTCTTTTCATGAATGGGTACTACACATGGTTGGTGAAATGGATTTCAGTCAAAAAGTAAGAGGTATAAATATCTGAAGTGATTATGCAGAATCTAAAATCCCATATAATCAGTATTCTTGAGTGAGTAAATGAATAAATAGATATGGATCATACCATCATAGGTGAAAAAACCTTATAATAGCCTTATAAATCTAGCCTAGAAAGAAAAAAAAAAGCTTTAATATTTTGTCTGTTTGATATTTTCATTGAAATACGTAGTAAATATCTTAAAGGAATTTTCAATTCTAGTTACTGCTTCCTCCTACCACCTGCCTGAAAAAAAAGGTAAAACTGGTTCTCCCAATTAATACTGAAAGGGTATAGAATTATTCAGGTTTCATGTTCCAAGTTAAGTATTATCCTGGGTTCCTTTACTTTCATCTCCATAATCATTGAGATAATCTGCAAAATATCATATTACCTTGGAGCTCATCTGCACCTTTTTTTCCCATTATGACATTTTCTTTTTTTTCTCTCTTTTTTATTGGAAATTTTTAATGTGCACCTTAATGTGATTCATTCTGACATGCTTTTCATTGCGACATTTCCATATATGCATTTTGTTGTACATCATACATATAAGTTCCTGCCTACCCTCTTGTAGGGATGGGATTTAGCTCAGTTGGTAGAGCGCCGCTCTGCAGTCTCTGAGGTCCCAAGTTCAATTCCCAGCACCGCAAAAATGGGAGAGGGGCCTGGCAATCCACTCCCAAGGCAATCCCAGAACAGTCAGCCATTGAAAACCCTATGAGGGTCGCTATGAGTCGGATATCGACTCAACGGCACACAACAACAACAACAACAACCCTCTTGTGGGCTTCCTCTCCCCAACCTACCCCCCACCAAAGACTTCTCTTCCATTGACTTGTCTTTTTTTTTTTTCAATAGTTTTAGAGGGTTGTAAAACCAGATGTGGACTAGAATTGTGTGTGAATTATACTCAAGTTCGGGGGTGCTCTTCTGCACAAATCCAGTCTGTATGCAATTCTAATTCAAATCTTATTTTTTAGCCCATTGAAATGGCTGAAAGGGTGTGGATTAAATTTGAGAATATATTGTAAATCCTGTGCATATATACTTCTCTTCAAATTTTCTGTTGCAACCCTATTTAATACCATCATTTATTACTACCAGTTTTTTTAGTACCTAACTGGTTTCTTATTTCCAAATAGGTATGCTTACACTCTGTTTTCCACCTAACAGTCAGACACATCTTCTTTAAAAATTCAATCATAGTATCTCCTGTTTTAAGATGATTTATAACTTTTCATTAATTTTGTTATAAAATAATCCTTGTGTCATGGCCTAAGTTTTACACAATCTCTTACTGCACAACTATGAAATTTCTTATATTTGGCTGAATTCAATTTGGTCCCCTAATTAGTGTCCAAGATGTTGAACCCACCACAAGTATATGATCTTCAGTCTTGCTACTTTTTCTGCCTAAAGAAACTTTCTCCAGATCTTCTTTTATTCTTTTGTACACATTTTTCCTCTTTCACGCAATAATGCATTAATGGTTATTCCTGAACTGATTGGAAGTACATGACTTAATATAGATTATTATAAAAATTTCATCAGTGCCTTATTGTCTCATTTGTAAATGGAACACAGTGTACCTATAATAAATGATGATTAAATGTAACCATAACCAAAAAATACTTAGGATCTTTCTCAGTACATTATACTATTTATCATCAGTGCTTTCACCTATATATCTTCCTGAAGAGCATTTTACGTATTTATGTATATTCTCACATATTGCTTCATCCTAAAACTAAGTGAATTTCTGTTAATGCAAGGACTTTTTCTTATCTAACTTTTAACATCAGATTCTAGTGGAATACCCAAAATGTAGTGTGGAGTCAGAAACATTCACTGAATAAATAATTTGTGTAAGAAATATAATCTTAAATCATACCTCATTTGTATTTTTGTTTTGTGTTTTCAAGAATCAGATTTTCTCATGTCACTCAGTAGTGTTTATTTTAAGAGAACACATAGAAGTCAGGAAGGAGAAAACCAACACTGCACCAAAAGGCAAGATATCAAAGAACACTGGATAATCATTTATCACCATTCAGAACATAAAAGTAGATCCAGTGACCCATAAGTAACTCTAATGACACAGAAAGTAGATATGGTAAGCCAGTAATTTTGTTGTTACTCGTGAGTCAGACATCCACTGCTTTTTGATCTAGTAACTTGCCATGCTTGTGACTCTTTTCTCCTCTTATCTGCTATTATTTTACAAATCACAACTCAATCATAACTTCAACAGCATTGAATGTTTGCCTTTACATGTAAATGCTCCACTAAAGATAATCTAATTTATTGCATAATGAGCATCTGTGACATGTGATTACTTTTTTATGCTTCTTGATAATCATTGTCTATATTTCTTGCTAACAGAAGCTTTGTTTTATTTAGGTAACAGTGGACAACATTAGTGATTGCTAGTGATTGTTTTATATCAACAATGCACATATGGTTCCCTTTAAAATTGGTTGTCAGTGGGAAACTAGGAGTTTCTCATTAGAAAATTTCAAGAACAGGATTTTTTCCTATGATAAAAGTGAGAATGTCACGAGGAGAAAGCACTTGGCTCCTATTCCCCACCATTTTGTGCTGCCCATTGTCTTGGGAACATGAAATAACTGAAAATGAACAGTCACCTTGGAATTGAGGTTAGAGCCTGGAATCTAAAGTCAGTAGGCTTGGAAAGGTAGTGTGTAATGATTAGATGTGGCCTTAGTGCCATTATTGACTGACTGTGCAAGTTGAGTCCTGGAATCACCACATTCAACATGTGATTGAGTAAACAATACATTTCCTTGGGATGTTAGCCTGGCTTCTGATACTTTCATGTGAATAAATTTTGACATATCATCCAATAGGTAATAATCCACAAAAGACTGATTTCTCCAGACAGGGCATCACTGTATCTGTTTAATTCCTGAGAGAAATGTTTAGACTAGTGTGTTGTAGCCATGACAGCAGAATTACTCAATTCAAACTATGGCCAAGAATGGACCGTCTATATCATATAATTTCAGACAGTGTCTGTGGGGAAAGAAAGGAATTTATTGATACTCCAATTCATTTTCCAGGCATTCTGAAACATATTTAAAAAGTTAAGGAATCAATATTTATATGACATAGAACTGACCAGAAAACAGCCATACATGTCTTAGATACACCTAACTGAATATTGGTTCTATATTTCCCAACCCCATGACCCCTTTTAGACTTTCACATTAGTCTCCTTTGTAAGAGGTTACTCAAAACTCACATCCTGTAGAAGGAAAGCAGTAGGTTAAAAAGGCAAAATTAAGGAGACCATATAATTGGGTGCAAAGCAAACGTAGACATTCAAATGAGGAACTAGACTGCAAATATTAGAGCCTAACAGAGGGTGATCAATTAACAGTATTAGTATACATTTATAAATGTACACTTAAAAATTCTATTGACCAATATGTGGCCAATTGTCTACTGTACATTGAAATACATCAGTAGTGTGCCAAAGAACCTCAGAATAAAGAGTATATTTAAAACAGCCGATATGTCTAGTCTACTCTTGGGTGAGTTTAATTTATTAACTTTTTGTGGTTTTGAATGTACTCAGAGTTAATTAAATATAATTATCTTTCTTCTTCCTAAGAAATATATAAAGCCGTCATTTAAAGCAAATTCAATTATCCTACGTGACAGCCCCTTCATAATGTATTTGTGCGTGTGCCAGCCTGAACCAAGTGTTTATAGCATTCTTTCCTTGAAAATAAAAAAAGAAGAAAGAAACAAAGAAAGAAAGAAAGAGAAAGAAAGAAAGAAGAAAGAGAAAAAAGGTGGAAGAGAAAGAAAGAGGAGGAAAGAAAAACATTTTCAACTGAACTGAATGATTAGTATTTCCAACAATTGTGCTTTCAGGTATGTCAGAAAGTGACATAAAAATACTAGTAACAGTCAGTCATGAAAACACATTAAAAAGTGGCCTATCATGTTTTAAACCCTCCATTTTGTCATTCTTGGAAGTTGTCTTCCTCCTCAAATATCAGATAGTTCTGACAGACTGAACCTGTCAAGTCATTCTCTGCAGCACTACCGGCTGAAAGGATTTTCTGAAAGATCCACTGGAATTTTTCTATACCCATGTTTCCCTACATATTTAAGTGAATAATTCAAAGTATTGTGCATCAGTTAAATACTTGTAAAAAAGTATCAAATAGATGTATACGACACAAGATAATTTATTAACATGTAATTATAAAACTTTAGAAAATAGCTATTTCTGAATCGTTTCTGGTTAATAATAATTCTTTTAACTTCATGAACCATGAATTTATTGGGATTTCATAAAGTCCAATCAAGATGTCCATGGGAAGTTGCACCACCATCAAGTCCCAATCTCAGCCAACTGTTCACCTCTTATATAACCTAGCATTACATGAAGTTGAGGCAGGAGGTGACATTGATTAGCACCTCAGAGAAGAGTCTTGTGGAGGTCTTGTGAGGGTCTTCTGGCCTTTCTTTCCCCTCTCACAAGAGGGAATGTTGATAGCTTCATTGCCATTACAATAGGCATAGTCAAACTGTATATTTTTGATCCATTTTTTGCTATGGTTATGGGGCCAAGGACCCCTGAGGTCATTTCAGGTGTTCTGTACCAAGGTAGTCAACATTGTAGTTATGGTGATCATCCTGGAGGAATCACTTCATTCTTGGGTAAGATGGAACTGAAAACACTCATGGTAGTGTTATCAGGGAGATGTGGGGAGGGCAGGCAAGTGTCTCTGGAGCACAGGCCAGGTATCTGGCAATAAAACCTTGGTCCTTGTGTTCAGATTATAAAATATTTATACCTGACACTGAAGTTATAGTAGAGAGTATGTTGTTGTTGTTAGGTGCTCTTGTGTTGGGTCCAAATCATAGCAACTCTATGTACAATAGAATGAAACACTATCAGATACTGTGCCAGGCCTGGCACTATGTCAATGCTTCTCTGCTGCCCATAGAGGTTTTGGTGGTTGATTGTTTCAGGAGTGGGCTGCTAGGTCCTTTTCCCAAGCCAACAGCACATGGTATTCCTCTGTGGTCTCCCATCCAAGACCAACCAGGCCTGAATCTGCTTAGCTTCTGAGATCAAATGGGATCAGGCATAAAGGCTGTATGACTACAGACAGTAGAGAGCATAGAAAATGGATTATTAAAAAGGGGCACCATTAAAGAAACAGAGCACCTCAAGGAGCCTAGGTGGATATGGAATGGAATTTGGAAAAAACCTTGTTCTCTGGGTGCATCAGCATAAAGATATTCATATTTCCCAAGGGCAGGTAAAGAAGCCAGAGATTAGGAGAGTTAAGCAAGATTTTAGTAGGAAAAGTGCCCAGATTAGACAGAGAAAATGGCTGGCCTGAGAAACAAGAAAGGCGAGCACATAGTCACCAGAGAGAGAAGAGTGATTAAGTGGAGAGGGAGAAGAGAGAGGATGAGATAGGAGTGGAAAAAGAGAACTATGATTAATTTCCAAAACCATACTTCAAAAGTCAGTTCATATTCTTTCAATCAATAATCTCCTTTCTGCTTCCACATGATTGCACCTATACAATTTCAATAGATTACGATGTTATTATGTTTGATTTCATTAGATATCTGTCCCCCATGGATTTAAATCTATTAATGGTTCTCCTACAACACAATTATAACAAGAGAAATACTTAAGAAGTCTGTTGATTAAATCAGTCTTATCTACCACTATCTGTTTTAGAAATAAATTCTCCTTAAAATATATTTTGGACATTTTATAGAATTGTAGTATGCATAATGAGAAGTGAACAAAGAAATGTAAGTCCTGATTAATTTCCACAAACTAAACACAGTTATAAAATCCATAAAATATCTTCTTTTGAGATATGCCCATTGAAATCTACTGCACATTAAGTTGGATTATTTGCATATTTTGCTATTGAATTGTTTGAGTTCCTTATGTATTCACCATTTTGAACTCTTGTCAGCTACATACATTGCAAATATTTCCTCTCATTCTGTAGGTTGTGTCTTCAATCTGACAATTGTTTTCTTTGCTATGTTGAAAGTTTTATGTTTGACGCTATCTCATCTGTCCATTTTTGCTTTTGTTTTGTGCTTTTGGTGTCCAATCCAAAAATATCCTTGTCAATTCCAATGCCCTGAGACATTTTTCCTGTTTCCTTCTACAAGTTTCAAAGTTCTAAAACCTATAATTCTGTATTCCATTTTAAGTTTGTTTTAATATATGGTGAGGGATAAGGATCTAGTTTCTTTCTGCTGCTTGTAGATATCTAATTTTTCCAGCACTGTTTACAGAAGAGACTGTCCTTTTCCTAATGTGTGTTCTTAGGACTTTTCTTAAAAACAAGTTGTTTAGTCAATGTGTCTTTTTGTGGGGAGGAGGCAAATATGGTGTTTTGATCACTATGATTGTGCAGTACATTTTGAGGTCAGATAGTACAATGCTTCCTATTCTTTTTTTTTTTTTTTTTTGGTTTGTTTTTTTTCACTCAAGATTGCTTTGGCTATTTGGCATGTTTTCAGGTGACCTGTGAACTTTAGAATTTTTTTCTAGTTCTTTGTCATTGATGTTTTTGTGGCAATGGCATTGATTCTGTAGATCATTTTGGGTAGTATGTTACTCAGCTTGCCATTGCTGTTACAAAATACTTGAGTGATCAAACTTAAAATGAGGAATAGAATCTATGTTCATATATTTTTGGATTGTGTTGCCTATATATTTACTAATCCTGGAGTCTGTGTTAAAACCATTGAAAATTATTCAATTGTGTTTTACATTTCTGAAATGTGCAGTCAGTTATTTTCATATGTTGCAATCTTCACTTGAAATTCTCTATTTTCATCACCTTGCACCTCACAACATAAGTACAGTATTATTCAGCAACTCTCTAGAGCTCCTTTACCCTGCCTAACCAATACTTCATACCTGTTAAACTTTCTTTTTCCTTAGTCTCTGACAGCTACCATTTTACTTTCTGTTTTATTGAGTTTGGCTGTATTAGATTTCACATCAAAGAGAGATCATTCAGCATTTGTCTGTTTATTGATAGCTTCTTTTACTCAACACATTGTTTCTGATCTTAGATGAAGCCCTCATGTCTTTACTATTAACTATTGCTGTTCACTATGGGTTTTTCAAGCATGGGCATTGTTATGTTAAGGTGCTATACTGCTATTCCTAGCGTTTTGAGAGCAGCCTCTTCATTGGTCTAATGGAACTTTGTCTCCTAAGTGTTATAATGGTAGAATTTCCCTTTACCTTGCCATCTCAGTCTATTAGCCTACTCAGCTATCCTCGTTATGTCTCATAATGGGAATCAGCTATGAATTTGGGATTCTACATATTTCCAACCTTCATAGTAAACTTACCCAAATGTCATATCTTTGTTGCTTTTTTGCCAACAATGAGATTTTTCTGCCAAGGTTGAAGAAGTTCTTCAGCCTATGCATAGAAATTGAAATGCCTTCAAATTTTTAGTTGATTTGTTCCTTGTGACTTTTTGGTTCATTAGTGTTTTAAACATAAAGTTTTATAGCTTACTCATTTGTCTTTTGTAGCAATTGCATTAAGAGTGTTGACTTGCCATTAACGTCTGCATCTTACACATAATATGGATAGATTCCAGGTAAAGATTGGCACTATAGTATATCATGTATTTTTGTTCTGACTCATCCCATGTAAGACTTCATCTGCTCAGAATTATGCTTAAGGAATATAATTTTGAAATGATTACAAAAGCAGCGAGTTTTGAATGCACTAGTGCATCTGTGTATGTATGTGAAAATGACTGGAGGATGAATAAAGATCAGCAACTTAATGAACTACAAAAGCATGCCAAATTAATGCATCCAAAATAGTTTCTTCTTCACACTCATACATGATTATTACTTCCCTTACTGGTCTAATGAAACTGATCATTGTGTCTGCTTAAGGCGGAAACTTGGGATATACTATCTCTTGTTGTTGTTGTTAGGTGCCGTCAAGTCAGTGTCCGACTCATAGTGACCCTCATAGGGTTTTCAATGGCAGAGTGCTTCAGATTGCCTTGGGAGTGGATGGCCAGGTCCTTCTCCCATTTTTGCGGTGCTGGGAATTGAACTTGGGGCCTCAGAGACTTCAGCGCATCGTTCTGCCCACTGAGCTAAACCCCAGCTTCAACTGCTTAAATGAAATTTTTAAAACACTCTTGGGACTATCTTTGATAAAATTGTCTCTCTTTTCTTCTACTATGGTTTAGTTTAAGGTCATTCCTTCTACCTTCATTACAACAAATGCAATGTGTTTCCTGACTCTAGTATGACCATCTTTCCATCATTATTTTCCATTGTTGCCAGAGATATATTTCTGAAAGAAGAAAAAATTTTGTCAATTTTTTGTGCTTAGATCTTTCCATATATATTTTACATTTTTAGGTGCCATTGAGTCAGATCCAACTCATAGCGACCCTATGTACAACAGAACCAAACACTACCCATCACTATGCCATGCTCAAGATCTTTTTATGGGGCAGCCCGATGTTGCAACCACTGTTTCTTCTCTTTTTGAGTCTTTCCACATCAGCAAAAGGTGCTCCCAGGGTCTTTCCTCCATTCCAGTCATTAAGATCAGTTCTTCTTTGAGGAGGCAACTCCTCCTAGTCATTTCTTGAATGCCTTCCAGGTTGGGGGGCTCACTTTCCAGCATGATATTTAACAGTGATTGTCTGCTCTTCACAGGATTTTCGATGACTAATTGTTTCAGTAGTAGGCTGACCTTTCCTTACAGATTTTCATTAGTAGGTATAAATATTTTGGATTAATAAATAAATTATTTCATAAATTCATTCCCACCTACCTTTCTAAGGTCTTTCACTCTTACATATGCTTCACTTCAGAATATAATGGCTGCTGAGATTTTCCAATACAGAATTATAATCTTATCACCATATTTTTATAATTCCCTCTACCTAGAATACATTTTCCCTTTTCTTATCTAACATTACTGCTCCTTCAAAGTCACCTCTCTATGCTTGTATTGATCTCTCATTAGTGAGAATGAAGTCTTCTCTGCTGAATTTTTAAAATATATCATGTGTATATCTCTCTTGGCTTTTCATAGACTTTTTAAAATTTTTTGCCTTATATCTCTTATTCCAGATGGAATGTAAATTCCTTGAGAGCATTGACTTCTTTTATTTGACTGTTCTCAAAATCTGTCACATCATCTATTACAGAGTAAGTGTATAAAAGTTTCCTGAGAATAGTGAGATTGTATTGATGAATGATCACAAGCTTAATTTTTGGTCCTTTGTCAATCATTCACACTCTTCTTTTAAAACAGTCTATGAAAACAGCTAACGTGAAACCTTCAAAATTCAAATAAGTTAATACTTTAATTTTGTAGCTTTCCTCATAACCATGTTTTTCATTTCCTAAAAGATAAAATAAGTTGTATTTAACTTATTTAACAAAAGCTAACCTCATCTGGCTGCATTCTTACTTTTTGACTTTTCACAGAATTAAATATTAGAAGCTGGTGACACACTAACTGTGCCATCTGTCCTGACACCAGAATTTCAGCATTGTGACAACCACATCATAGCAAATAAAAGATTGATGTAATGGGGGAAAATGAAATCATGGGGAAAAAACGTTTAAACGATTAGTAATTGTGTTAGTAAACACTTATTTTTAAATGTGAAGGGTAAATCGATCTTGGCTTTAAGTATGATAGACTTTTAAATTGTTTATCTCTTCAATGGAAACCAATATGTGTTCAGTATTATTTACTTTGCAGCACTATTATAATAAAAATCATTTTGCTGTGGTAATAAGTTATATATCTCTGTGAATTTTTCTTTATCATTTTCTTCACATATCACCATTTATTATTCTTTCACCTCCTGAAGGATACCTTGGCTACCCATAAAGTTTTCACAATTATAATTAAAATTGCCGTAAATAACCTTTTTCAGGTGTTTGTGTATACATGTAATCTTCAAATGCTTTGGGAAAATAACAAAGAGTAAATTGCTAGATTGTATGGTGATGCTGTTTTGTAAACAACTACCAAATTGTCTTACGCTGTATTGTGACATTTTCATTCCCAATAGCAATGCATGCTAATATCTATTGTTTCACACCCTCACTAACATTTTGTGCTATCAGTATCTTAATTATGGACATTCTAGTAAGCATATAGCTGTATCTCGTTGTTTTAGTTTGCAATTCCTTAAGGACATATAATATTGAACATTTTTCATAAGCCTATATGCTATCTATATATCTTCAATTGTGTGGTGTCTTTCCAAGCTTTTGGTTCACTTTTTAAAATGGGGCTATTAGATATTTTATTGATAAATTTTAATTATTTGTATACTTACATAATTTTAATAGATATTTCCTTTAAAGATATTTTCTCCCAATATTACTGTGACTTTTCTTCTCATTTTCCTGACAGTCTATTTCCAGAGCAGGAGTTTCTGATTTTAATGAAGTTCAGTTTGTCATTTTTTAATCAGTTAGGTCTTTAACATCACATCTAACAAGTCATTGTCAAATCAAAGGTAATCTGGACTTTGTGTCATTCCATAGGATTTTGAAGTTTAATTTTATATTTATTTTCACAATCCAATTTGAGTTAATTTTCATGAAAAGTGTAAAATTTGCTTCCAAATTCTTTTTTTATTTGATGTGGATGTCCTCTTGCTCCAGCACCATTTATTTAAAAAAGTATTTTTCACTATTATGTTGTTTTCCCTCCTTTGTCAAAAATTAATAAAGTATATTTATGTAGATTTAATTCTAGATTCTATTATATTCCATTGATCTATTTATTTATCTTTTTGTAACTACCACATTATTTTCATAACAGTAGCATAACTGTATATTAAGTATTGAAGCAGGGAAATATCAGTCCTCCTATTTTTTTTCTTCAATATTGAATTAACTATTTTGGATCATTTACATCTATGAACTTTAGATTCAACTTCTACCAAATAATTTGCTGGTTTATGGTTAGGATTGTATTCAATGTACACATTAAGTTAAGAAGAATTGACATGATGGCAATATTGAGGCTTTCTACCGACCAACATGGAGTATCTCCATGTATTAAGATCTCTGAGTTCTTTTATCAGAGTTGTATATCTTTCCAAATTTACATCTAGTACATATTCTATTTGATTTATAGCCATTTCATTTTTGAAGTTCTTAGGCTAGTAGATTTCTTAATGACAATTTCCTCTTATTCATTGCTGATACATATAAACATAATTGATTTTGTTATTAATATTGTATACCTTGTTTTAATCCTTTACTAGTGCCAGAAGGTGATTTTATTTATTTATTTTCATTAATTCCTTCAGATTTTTTGCATAAGCAATTATATATGTGTGAGAAAGACCATTTTATTTCTTCCTTCCCACTATGTATAATTTTTATTTTCTTTTATGTCCTTGTTGTGTTTCTGATCTTAGCAGGAAAATATCAATTTTTCTTATCATTAGGTATACCACTACACAGAGCATTTGTAGATGTTCTTTGCCAAATTAGGGAAGTGTTCATCTATTTCCAGTTTGCTGAGAGCTTTTTGATCTTGAGTTGTTGTTGGATTTTATCCAATAATTTTTCTGGATCTCTTGATAGGATTGTTTGATTTTCTTCATTAATAGGTTTATTTGGTGGATTATGTTAATTGATTTTCCAATGTTGAATGTAATTGATATAAATCCAACTCAATTTCTGTATTCTTGATAAATTAACTTATTAGTTTCCATAACTTTTTGATTCCTCAGAGTTTTTTGAGATACCATGATCATGTCATCTGAGAAAAACCCAATTTTCCATTTTTTTTGCAATCAGTATGGCATTCCTTTATTTTTCTTGTATTAATTAATAGAAACTCCCATACAAAATTAAATGGAAATAGTAATTGTGAGGGTACTTGTATTGTTTTCAAACTCATAGGAAAGTACTTAGTTGTACTTCATAAAGTATGATGGAAGCTATAAGCACCTTTTAATACTAAGATTTTTTTTAATAAACACGTCTTAGATTTTATTAATTGTTTTTGCTCATATTGAATGGGCTGGGGCTTAGCTCAGTTGGTAGAGTCCTTCTCTGTGCACTGTGAGGCCCTGGGTTAGGACCTCATTACTACAGATTTGAGAGATGTATCTGGCAGCACACTCCCCAAAACAATCTCAAAACAATCAGCTCTTGAAAAGCCTATGAATAGAAGAGAAGCACTGACATAAGGCCACATATAGCACAGTATCTTGGAGTGATTCATTGTGTTGTGCACAGGGTAGCTATGAATCTGACTCAAATTGAAGGTATGTAACAACACAACTTGAAATTATCTTCTGTTCTTGTTTTATCAATACCATGAATTACACTGATTAATGTATCATACAGGCTGTGTTTTAGCTCACTAGGTAGAGTGTCACTTTGTGCACTCTTAGGCTCTGGGTACAATCCCTAGCACCGCAAAAATGGAATATGACACAGTAATACACCCTAGAAGCAACCTAAAATAATCAGCCATTGTAAACCCTATGAGAGTTGCTATGAGTCGGATCCAACTCAATGGCATCTAAAAACAACAAAGTTTCATATACATCATCTCTCTCCATATTTATTACTGATTTTAATTTTATCATAATTTATTAATAATTTTATACATCTTTTTCTATAGACCTGTGTTTTTATATTTTTTCAGATATTTTTGTATTCATACTATGGTAAATTTAATTTCAAAAAAATGAATGTCAGGTGTATCATTCTTCCATTTTCTGAAGTAATTATATTGTCTTGGTCATATTTCTTCTTAATGGTTTGACAAAATTTACCTGTCAAGCCATCAGGGATTACAATATCCAGTTTGGACAAGTTTTAGTTATTCTTTTAAGGTTTAGTGTATACAAGGATTTCCAACTTTTATATTCCCTTCAAATCAGTTGTAGCTTAGGTTTTTCAAAGAATTATCTATTTCAACAAAGTTTTTGAATTATTAGGCATTGGCTTAATGTTTTTTCATAACACTGTCTTATTATGTGTTTAATACCTGTGGAGTCAATGGTAATGTTTCCCATTTCTTTCTTGATATTGATGCTGTGACCTCTTGTTTTTAGCTTTTTTCCCTAGATCATAATTGGTAGGGTCTTATTAATTTTATTGATCTTTTTAAGAACTAGCTTTCAGTTTTATTGATTTTCTCTGTTTTTGTTGTTGTTTGCTTCATTCTCGGCATTAATTTCTGACTTAGGTTTATTTTTCGTTTATTCTTCTTACTTTTTGATTTTTGTTGTTTTGCCTGATGTTTAAAGTGAAAACTTAAATTATTAATTACAGCTCTTCAAAATCTCCATTTGTCTCTACATTGATTTTTATTATTTCAAAATCAATTGTGTAATGGAGATATAGATAATTTACTGTGCTTAATATTAGCTTAGCATATTTTTTCTGTTTTTTAATACTTGTCTGAAAGGTCAATGTTTCTCCTTTAAAAAAATAAATATCAGAATTTTCAGAAATACAGATGAGAGTTGAAAATAAAACCATAAGTTTTGGAGTCCAGTGTCTTAAATTAAGAATCTGACATTACTTACTGGCTTTGTGCCTGTATTCCTATAATTTATTTACTTTATAAAGTAACATGTTTTAAAATAGTAATACAGAGTTCCATACAGAAACATGTTTAGTATGTGAAACACAGGTAAAGAGTCATAGAAATGGTAGATAACATGCATTAAGTGGAAAACTGCAAGATTGTGGTAGAGAAACAGTTTTAATAGGTACACGATGACATGTTTTATAAGCAAGAAAATATAGAAGAGGTGAAATCAGAAGAATAGAAACATTCATAAATTAAATATATATCTTAAGAGAGTTATGATAGAAATTTTTATATCAGATAGAAATATTGGAAAATAAAGCTAAAATAAGGAACCAAAACATGCAATGTTATAGCAGATTCTCACCAGAGGAGGATTTTATTCCACAAGGAATACTTAGAAACACCTGGAGACATCTTAATCACAGTAGAGAGTAAAGGGATATTAATGGTCCATTATAGGTGGAAGGCAAGGATTCTTCTAAATCCCCTGTAATGTACAAGAGAGCATCCAAAGCAAAGATTATTATGTCAAGAATGTTTATTTTGCTCTGATTGAGAATGAAACTCTGTACGTGTTGAATTGTATCTTTATAATTAATTATATGTATTGAAGCCCTTTCTCCTAGTACTCAGATGTGACCTTATTTGGAAATAGCATGTCTACAGATGCATTCAAGTTAATAAAAGGGCATTTGGACAGGCCCTAATCCAATATCATATCATGTTTTTGCTTGTTCCAACAGTTGTATTAACTTCTTACATATCAAATATTAAATCTGTATAAAATATCTTTCTGTTTATATAGATAAAATGTGTTGTGTTTAGATAGATAGATAGATAGATAGATAGATAGATAGATAGATAAATAGATATGTAACACATAGACACATACCCATATACATGATATTTCATGGGCCATGTTGCTGGCCAGAAATAGGAAAACAAAATAAATTCAACATTACATTATTTTATTTAGCAATACAATGATATTTTCAATAGGATTTTAAAAGATACTACTTTTTTATGAAAGTGCTATAAACATTTAAACTTATTTAAGAATTATCAAGAAAAACAAAAAAAGGGAAAATAGTTGATAGATAGCTTTGAAAAGGGATCCAATAATACCCTTCCTAACAACAGCAAATATTGACCACATTGATTCTTTTCCACACTGATTCAAATTTGGCTATAAGACCTACTTTGGACAACAATATGATATCATACCCCATGCAAATGTAGACTTCAATAGTGTTTGCACATTGGCTGAATAACAATGTGAACATGCATAATGCCACTACATTTAAAAATGGTCAAGATGGTAAAATATCTTATGTATAGTGTAACAGAATTTAAAATAATAAATAAAAAATAAATACACACTATAAGATGCTTTCGCCTGCAGCTGTAGCCCTGTGGCATCCTTTCCCGTCAGATCTCAGAAGCTAAGCAGGGTCGGGCCTGGTTAGTACCTGGATGGGAGACCGCCTGGGAACACCAGAAGCTGTAGGATTGGGAGAAGGACCTGGCAAACCCTCCCAAAAAAATCAGTCTGCCATTGAAAACCCTATGAACAGCAGAGAAGCACTGACAATAGTGTTTCCCCTGTTGTACAGAGGGTCGCTATGAGTCGGATACCGACTCAAAGGCACCTAATAACAACAACAACATAAGATGCTTTCATTATGCTCTTGGAATAGCCTAAGGGAGAATAAGATACTACGTGGAGGAAAATTAAATTACATAGATGGCAGCCATTGAAATTCCATACATATACATGAGACTGCCTTAGATTATTCAATAGCAGCTAACCTACCATCTAATGATAGATTCATGAAAAGTCAGAAGATACATTACCCAAACTAATCAAGACACAGGAACCTCTTACAGTGCAACACAAAATCTGTGAGGGAAATAACTGGTGCTTGTTTTAAGTTATTAAGGTTAGGGACGGTTTTTAAAACAATAAAAGTAACATGATTCAGATTAAAAGTAAGGAAATCACAAAAATAATAGCTCAATTAATTTGTGAAATAATTTAGAAGCAATTATATACCAATAAATTTGAATCACATAGATAAAATTAAAATATCTCAGGCAACTATGAAGTGTGAAGTGTCATAAAAGAAAAGACACTACTTTGAAAAACCTAAAAACAATACACACACACACACACACACACACACACACATACATGCATAAAACTGTGTACAAGATTACTGTAAAGATAAGCTCCATCAAATTTCCAAGTAAATTTGTTCTAGGAAAAAAATTACGGTAGTCAACTATTCATTTATATAATCAATATAACTATGACACTACTATAAGACAAAGACAGTAGTAGGGAAAAATATCAAAACTTGATTTCATTTATTGTTATAAACTTTAAAATATTCAAATATAAATTTAAACATTATCATCACAATCCAGCAATTCGAGGAATTAAAAATATTGTTATGTAAATGATGTGTATGTGTATCACAAATGTAAACTTATCAACGCATTAAATTACAAACTAAAAGAGGAAAAAGTATCAAATCAAAACTTTAATATTTGTAGAAGAGCATCTAAACTTTTTCAAAATTTAATATAAATTAAAGTTTCTTAAAACATAAACAGAATAAAATATCTTACCTCCTAAGAAAAATTAGTTAAAGGTAATACATTTCCTTTTAAGATCAAAAATAATGCATGGATTTCTATTATCATTTTTGTTATTTACCTATAATACTGGATTTTAAAAAACATCTTAATTAAACACAGACAGAACAATTGCATTAGTTTGCCATGACTGTCCTAAAGTGCCCCACCTGGGGACTCAAATAACAAAAATACATTGTCTCATAATTCCAGAAGCTGAAAATCTGAGGTCAGCAGTGAGTAGGGTTGCTTCCTTCTGAGTTTTGTGAGTGAGAATCTGTTCCAACTCCATCTGTTTACCTTTTGGTGTTCTGTATTTCTTGCACAATAGCTGTTTTATATAACAATGTAATGTGATAACTCTTGTAAGCAACAAGATTATAATTACATTTATGCATTAAAATGAGCAAATAATGCTATTGTAAGTTTTAATTTATCATATTCACTGTAAATGCTATTTAAATTCATAACTATCCTCATCACTCATTGTATGCTATTTCATATAGTAATATTCTAATATAACTACAACAACAATATAACTAGACTATCAGGAAATCATAATTAAGATTTATTTTTAAACTTGCATTTGTAAAACTCATACTGAGCAGTTGTTAAATCTGAAAAAAAAAGAAATCAGTGTTATGAACACTATTAAATAATGATTTTCCCATCTGGTACAGGGTAAGGAGATAAGTCATTGTTGTTCTGTATTTCCCTGACAAAAAATGAAAAATAAAAGAAAAAACCTATAGAACATTGTTCTTGAAAAAATAACTTAATTTCTTTTAACTAAAATATAGCCATATATTTAATTTAGTAATTTAGTTAAAGCAAAAATTAATCTTTCAGAACATACCATGGCCAATTAAAAGTAATAAAGCAAAAAAAAAAAAAAAAAAAAAAAAAAAAAAAAAAAAAAAAAAAAAAAAAAAAAA
>VMDO01019753.1:0-39005 GCA_007922755.1 Pedetes capensis
AAACTCAAGCTTGGTGCCTCATGCCTATAATCTAACACTTGGGAAGCTGAAGGGATATATATATAGATATAGATATATAGATATAGATATAGAGAGAAATAGATATATAAATATAGATATAGGTCTATATAGGGATATATAGAGATATATAGATATATAGGTATATAGGTATATAGATATATAGATATACATAGATAAAGATAGATTTTTTATTCAATTATATGCTTGCCATGTGATGAAAAGCATGAGAGAATGGTAATTGTAATAATGATGGAATTATGAGCAAATCCCACAGAACAGAAGCTAACAAATATGCCCACCATATGTTTGTCAATAAAGTTTTATTAGGACAGAGTCACGTGCGTTCCTTTACATATGGGTTGTGGCAAGATTTACACACTTGCAGAACCAGTTTACTGCATTATCTATGAAGCTGAAAATATTAGCTGTACGGTCCTACCCAGAAACTGTCAGCTCCTGACCTAGAGAGAAGATCTGTTCATTGCCATAACCCCTCTTTCATGAGGCTATGAATTACCTGCTAATGGGAGAATTTTCTTAAGTGCCCTTTCTCATACTACCATCATTTTGTCCTTGAAAAATCTGTCCCATGACCATTATCACATTCTCAGGTACAGTGTAATGTGGTAGCCATCCCCACCCTGATGTACTACCTCCTTGAAAGCACTTTAAGCCTCCAGAATTCACGAATGTAATATATATTGCAAGCATCTATGGAGGCATTTGACGTCTATTGAATTGGCTATATCTGATGCTTTACTTAGAAACAGGAAGTAGCCAGTGTGTGTGTGTGGCCTATTGACACACAATTTTATCTACCAGTGCATTACTATATAAATGTACTTTTATTCATTTATCTTGTTTTCTGTTTTGGGGACAGGGCCAGGCTCAAACTTGCAATTCTCCTGCTCCCACTCTCTACATACATTTTAAATGAACTATTATACCACTTGTCATCTTCACATGTTCTACTGGGAGAAACGTCCGTACCTTTCTCTGCAGAAATACGAATGTGTTTGACTATCAAATGCTGTTCCCACCTTCAGAGGGCATCCTGTGAGGTACAGCAAGGCATCTTATCTTTCCAAAACACAGCTGGCTCTGAGGGCTTCAGATAAGAAACTGTGGATGTGGATCAACGTTCAGCCGAAAGCTTATGCTACCCGGGACGGTGGAAATATGACAAATTTAATCAAAACAAGTGTCAAAGTGCCATCCTATGCATGAAGAACATCTGGAATTATCAGGCAGAATCAGACAGCTGAGTTCCTAACCCATAGGAGCCTCGTCCCTCCAGGAGCCATTTTTAATTGGCAGTGGAAAACGAGAAAGAGTGAACTCCACATGGTAGTTTTCCGCTTTGCATGGTGGGGACTCAGCCATATTACAGGAAGGGAGCCCGGTTTGGCTTCAAAACCACAACAGAAAATGCTAGAATTTTTAGTACACGAATCTAAACATAAAATGCCACCGACGTCTGTAAGGAGCTGAATCTGAATTTATGGCACAAAACAAATTCCTCAACTTGGCTAAATATAACAATGTTGACCCAAGGGAAGAAAAAAGAATTCCAACCATGGAATATTCTGTGTTGCTTTCTCTCACCATGGGTATACTTTCAAACATGCCAATATATTTAACTTGGGTTTTGAAACTTTGGGTTTGCTCAGGATGTGACAGTTGTTAACTGCCTTGAGTTTATGCTAAGGGTATTGTCATTTTGAAAGGGTCAGTTGGCATATGGATATTGTTTTAAAAATGTAAGGTTATTCATATCATTTGCTTATTCTCCTTCACAGGACGCATAATGGAGATGCCTTCGTTTGCAAATTGGCATTTGTTGTGCAATTACTGTCCAGTGTAACCAACGCTGCATGCAACAAGAAAGTAGTAAGAACCTGAGCTCTGGAATCAGCACCGTGAGGCTCAAATTCTACTTCTGTGGAGTATGGCCCATGTGATTTTGTTGTCGGGTGCTGTCCTGTTGGTTCTGACTCATAGCGACCCTAATACATAGGGTTTTCAGTGGCTGATTGTTTTCTGATTGCTTCGGAGGAGGCTGCCACATCCTTCTCCCATCTGTGTGATCTTAGGCAAGTGATTTTGACTGTCTTACTCTTAGTTGGGGCTGGGATTTTGCTCAGTTGGTAGAGCACTGCGCTGCAGTCTCTGAGGTCCAGAGTTCAATTTCCAGCGCCGCAAAAATGGGAGAAGGGCTTGGCAATCCACTCCCAAGGCAATCTGAAACAGTCAGCCAATGAAAACCCTATGAGGGTCGCTATGAGTCAGATACCGACTCGATGGCACCTAACAACAACCACCACCACCACCACAACAACAACAACAACTCTTAGTTGGGGGCATTTACTCCTTGTCTTCCTAAATCAGCCACACAATTCTCCCTAAATGTTTCTTGGATCAATTGCATAAGTTGATTGTATGATGAGTTCAGGAACTGTCTCCTGAGGAGCTAGAAAAGTCTTGGGATTTACGTCTAACACAGATTTGGAAATGAAGAACTGTGCAAAAGCATATCTCACAAATGTCAACCTATATATAAACGGACTCTGCAGCCATAGCACCCTGGCATCTGATCCTGCCTGATCTCGGAAGCTAGGCAGGGTCAGCCTGGATAGTCCTTGGATGGGAGGCCACCTGAGAACACCAGGTGCTGCAGGCGTGGGAGAAGGACCTGGCAGCCCACTCACAAAAATCAATGTGCCATTGAGAACCCTATGAACAGCAGAGAAGCACCAACAATAGTGCCCAGCATGGCAGAGTGCCTGGAGTGTTTTGTTCTGTTGTATATGAGTTGGACTTGACTCGATGGCACCCAACAACTACAACAAATATAAAAACTGCAAATATAAAAATATAAAATAAAATCAACTGAAACTTAAGCTTCCATCTGGCTGCTAGCACTCCTTGGCATTCATTGGCTCACAGGTGCATGACTGTAATCTCCGCCTCTGTCGAAATATGGTGTTCTCTGTATGCAGTTTCATATTATTCCTTGTGAATATTTATCTGCGTGTCTCATATCCTTCCTCTTACCAGGACACAAATCACAGAGGATTAGGGGCCCACGCCCCTCCAGCACTCAGCATCTTTACTTTGCTAATTCTGTTGGCTATGGCTGTAATAGGGCTGGCCCCCTCCAAAGCACAGCTTGAAACTGAATCCCAATTATGAGACGTGAAGACATGGGGCCAGGTGAGATTTTAACGGAGTGTTATGGTGCTGCCTCGTGAGTGATTAATCCGTTATGGAGGAATAGGCTATCTCAAGAGTGGATCTGCTATACAAGCTAGCTTGGCTCAGTCTCTTGTCATGTGATGGCGGATTCCACATCAAGGCCCTGCCAGCTAGAAGGCCATGCCCAGGAACTCACCCTCAACCGTGCACTTCTGGAACGAAGCACCAAAATAAACCTTGCTCCTCATTAACTCGCCTTGTCTCTGGTATCGTGTTACTAGCAACAGAAAACAGTGCAAGACAGGGACCCAACCCCATTACAACATGACCTCATGTTAACTTTAGTTACATGGGCACAACCCCGTTTCCAAACACTGTCACATTCTGAGTTTCTGGGAGTGACATGATTTGAGGGGATACTGCTCAGCCCACAAGAACTGATGGGGGTCCCTAGGTCATCCCTCCAGTATCTAAGGAGGTAGGGGAAGAGAAGGACCGGAAGCTGACCCGGAGCTCAACATTTTTCTGCCTGTCTGTGAGATGCCATAGATGTTTTCATTTTTCGACTGCCTCAAACCAGTGTCTATAAATAAACCCCCGGGAGCTTACGTAACCCGAATGCATTTATTGCTGTTCCAAGAACTGTCCTATGCCATAGCCCAATCATCTCTTCAGCAATGGGTTGTGCTGATGGAAAATCTATTTCCCCCATTACAGGTGCAATCAACTGAGGGTGTAAAGGTCAGCATAGCTCTACAGTCCATTTCCTCTTCCAGGCAGTTGTACTGGCCTTAAAGCTGTAATATTAGAGGCCTGGTCATGGCCTTTCTGCACATCAAAAGGGACCCCAGTATAAAAGGCAGCCATCGCTGGGCACAGGGGTGCACACCTATAATCCCAGCGACTTGGGAGGCTGAGCCAGGAGGATCACAAGTTGGACGCCAGAGGCAGCCTGTGAAACTCAGCAAGACCCTGCCTCGAAATAAAAAATAACACAGAGGCTGAAGGTGCAGCTCAGTGGTAGGGCACTCGCCTAGCATGTGTGAGGCCCTGGGTTCAACCCCTGAGAATCACAGGAAAAAAAAGCATTCCGTCAGCATCAGCATGAGTCATAGCTGGGCCACTCCAAGAACCCGAAACCAAGCCCTTGGGGCCACGATAGCAATATGGAGGTGGCATCGGAGGCACAGACCTGTGCCACAGTTTACCTCTTCCGTCTTCAATAAGACGTTGACAGAATCTGGCATCCAGTGAAGGATGAGTTGGTAAGCAGACTTGTTCCTCACGGGGAAAGGTTCCGTGAGAATACAAAACCCACGGGTGCTCAAGGCTTTTGTATAATCTGCTATATATCTGCACCTACAGAAACCCTCCAGGATACATTAAAATAATCTCTAAATGACTTAGAATACCTGACGCAATATAAACACTACGTAAACAGTTGTTACACAGCATGGTTTATACAATAACATGGTATACATTGTTTATACAATTTATACATTGTGTACATTGTTTATACAATAACAACAGAAACGCTTCCTGTATGTGCTCAGAGTTAACACCACCAGTGGCAGGAGTAACTACATTCTACCCATCAGCAACAATGTAAATTTTTTTTTTTTTTTTGCAGTATAGGGGTTGAACCCAGGGCCTCACGCCTGCATGCTTTGCAAGTGCTGGATGACTGAGCTGTGCCCCAAGACTATTTTTTTTCTTACTTTTTGAGACAGGGTCTCGCTAAATTACGCAGACTGTGTCTGGTTTCGAACTTGTGATCCTCCTGCCTCTGCTTCCCAAGCTGCTGGGATTACAGGCATGGACCACCTCACCCGGCAAACAATGTAAAATATTACAAAAATATTTTCCAACCCACAGTTGCTTGAATACTGAAATAGGGAAACCCTTGCATACGGAGGTCCCAAAGCACCTGCTTCATGAGAAATGTGTAAGATAAAAGCCGGGCGCCGTGGTGCACCTGTAATGCGGCATCTCGGGAGGCCTAGGAAGGAGGATGGCGAGTTCGAGGCCAGAGGCAGCCTGTGTTACGTGAGACCTTTTCTCAGAATAAAAGAAGAAGTCATTTAAAGGGCCTAGGGATGCAGCTTCATAGTAGAGAACTCGCCCAGAATGTGCAAGGCCCTGGGTTCTACCTCCAAGTACTACAAAAAAAAAAAAAAAAAGAATAAAGAAAAAAGATAGCTAGATAGGCTGTTAGATAGGCCTGTTGATAGGTAGATAAAAAGATAGATAAATAGATAAAAAGATAGGCTGTTAGGCTGTTGTTAGATAGGCTAAATAAGTATTGGTGTAGTATACAGCAGTAAGGTGAAAATGTTGTTGTTGTTGCTGTTAGGTGCCGTCGAGTCGGTATCCGACTCATAGCGACCCTCGTAGGGTTTTCAATGGCTGAGTGCTTCGGGATTGCCTTGGGAGTGGATTGCCAGGCCCTTCTCCCATTTTGCAGTGCTGGGAATTAAACTCTGGGCCTCAGAGACTGCAGCGCAGCGCTCTACCCACTGAGCTAAATCCCAGCCCCAAGGTGAAAATAGTTTATAATAATTCATTATATATTTTATAAAGGACTATAGAGGGGAGTTCAAAGTTTCTCAATACGAACAAGAAATGTTCAAAGAGGAGAAAAGGCTACTTATTCTGATTTGGTCATCACTCACTGCATGCACGTACTGAATTTCCACGCTGCACCTTATAAATATAGATGAGTATCTTACACCACCTAAAAGAACAGCGTCAGAAGGCATCAGCTTCATGATCGATGAAGTCACTACAGGAGGGAGCCTTAGCCAATCGGATCCGGGTACAGCAAACGAAACGGTCACTTTCTCCACATCAGTCCAGAGGGCAGATGAGCCTCACCTCAGCCCGCAACAGGAAGGGCGCAGAGCTGCTGCAGATGTTCAAGGGCAGAGGTGACTTAAAAAGCCACCTGCCCAGGTGCAAGTTCGACCTCTCAGGTGTGGCCAACGGGCCCCTGGCTGGTTAACAATGGAATCCTACAGCACAGGGCACCAGCACGTGGGGCCCCTTCGTGGTCTCCCCCACCCTGCTCCAGTAACGCCCTCGGGGCATCTCTGCCAACAGACACCTTTCCTAGCCATCTCCCTGGAATGTTCCCTAAAACAGGATCTGCCGTTCTTCACCTTCTTGTTTTATCGGCCAGGCGTTACCCTGCGAACCGGGTGTAATAATTTGGATCTTAACTCATATCTGTTAAAGGGTCAGCCCACAGCTGGTGGTGCTCTTGGGAGGTGCTGGAACCTTCGGGGGGAAGTTAGGATATCGGGGGTGTGCCCTTCAAGGGGACAGTGCGGTTACAGCCCCTTCCCATCTCTCTGATTTCCAAGTACCACATGGCGAACAGACGTCTGGCATGAGGTTCTGCCTCACCACAGGCTCAAGGCAACAGGGTCTAGTGACGCTGGAGTGAAATTTTTGCAGCTGTGAGCCAAAATAAACGCTTCCTCCTTGGGTGGTGGTGTTAGGTGCCATCGAGTCCAGTCCAACTCATAGTGACCCTCATAGGGTTTCCAATGGGTGAACGTTTCAGGATTCTTTCCAGGAGTGGGTTGCCACATCCTTCTTCCATTTGTGCAGTGCTGGGGATCGAACCCAGGTCCTCAGAGAGCATAGAGCTGGCACTCTAGCAACTGAGCCAAATCCCAGCCTCCCTTAAAGGTGATTATCTCTGGGATTTTATCAGAGCGATAGAGAGCTGATTAACGCTCCTGTGTGTCCATGAAGACAGCTTTGCCAAATGCATTTTGATTTTATTTACCCAGGGACCTGACTGGTGGCTGACTGGTCTTCATACTCTTCATACTTTGGGCTAAAAACCCCAGACTATACCTCATAAATGCATATGTGTAGAGTTTTAAAAGCAAACACGGCTAAGCACCACTCTGCCTTCGTCACTGTTCTATGAGTGAATCTGGGTCCTCTGGATCAGCTGACGTCGCAGCCCTGTGTAGCCAAACAAGCGTGTCCTTCATGAGCGTTCAATGCCCCACCCCCTTTAACACACCGTGTTTGAGCAGCACTTAGAAAGGTGCCAACAGAGCTGGGCGTGGTGGCGCACGCCTGTCATCCCAGCGACTGGGGAGGCAGAGGCAGGAGGATTGCAAGTTCGAGACCAGAGGCAGTCTGCATAACTTATCAAAACCCCGTCTCAAAAAGTAAAAAAATGGGCTGGGGCTGCAGCTCAGTGGTGTAGCACTTGCAAAGCGTGCAAGCGTGAGGCCCTTGGTTCAACCCCCAGTACCATAGGAAAAAAAGAGAAGAAGAAAAGAAAGAAAGAAAGAAAGAAAAGAAAGAAAGAAAGAAAGAAAGAAAGAAAGAAAGAAAGAAAGAAAGGTAGGTAGGTGGGTGCCAACAAAGAGAAGCAGCTTTGGACATTCCCTGCGGGTAAGAGGTTGATAAGTGGCGTCTGACTTAAGAAGACAGTTTGTCAAGTTTCGAGTGTGAATTTTAAACAGTGATTTGGAAGCAAATTCATAATTATTTGTTCTCAGGGTAGAATGAATGTGGGCAGCTGGAGGGATTTAAGGAGTTAGTCAGCTCCCTCAGGAGACAACTTGTATCAATCATCCAATAGTGGATGCCCACTCCTCGCAAATGTGGCCACACTCCCTACATTAACACCTAGTTGAGCAGCAAGGAGTAATCTCAGGACAGTTGACGTCAGTGTTCTTGCTGGGAGATCTGGAGCATGCAGAACAGAAATGAGGTTCTATCCGCAAGTTTACTGGCTCTGTCTAGGACAAAGAATGCTATGGAGGAAAAATACCTAGAAGACCTCATTTTATAGGAAGATAGATCCTCATGAAGGCTGAACACTGTGTCCCATAGCACATTGGAATGCAGCTCATAAAACTGTGGCAGAATCCCAGCTTTTAGATGCTGTTAAAATCCATGTTACCATGCCCAAGAAGCATATAAAAGGATTTGGTAATATCGATTCTCTCTCTCTCTCTCTCTCTCTCTCTCTCTCTCGACATACATACATATACATGCATGCACACACATACATATATATATAGGGGGAGGGGGGCAGAGGGAGTCATACATACATGTTGTTGTTGTTAGGTGCCATCGAGTTGGTGTCTGATTCATAGTGACCCTATGTACAACAGGCGAGACACTATTGTCAGTGTTCTCTGCTGTTCATAGGGTTTTTAATGGCAGATTGATTTTTGGGAGTGGTTTGTTGGGTCCATCTCCCAAGCCTGCAGCACCTGGTGTTCCCAGGCGGTCTCCCATCCAAAGACTAACCAGGCCCGACCCTGCTTAGCTTCCTAGATCTAACAGGATCGGATGCCACAGGGCTACGACTATAGGCCATTTATACATACATGCATATAATATATATATATTACATATTATATATAATACATATATGTACTATATATATTACATATTATATATAATACACATATATACTATTATATTATATATATAATACACACACACACACACATCACTCTGTCTTATTAAGCCCTCACCTACCCTAGGGTGTGTGCTACTGTCCTTTTGTTAAGCATCTCTCTCTCTCTCTCTCTCTCTCTCTCTCAGCTCCCACACTTACATCTTATATTCAAATTCTTTTCTTAGTAAACTCCAAACTTTGCTTTATAACTTTTTAAATTGTACTATTTAAATCTTAATAAACTACAACACTCCCTCATATTTTTTTAAATTACCGTACAGTGACCAAGTAAAAATTGTGTAGACTTACGGTATATGTGATCTGTAAATATCAGCATAGATGTTGAAATGGGTAAATCGGGCACCTTGAATACTTATTTTTTATGCTGAGGACATCTGAGTGATTTTTAAGGATATTAATTAGGACAATTAGACCATAGTCGCCATGTTGTACCATAGATTCCCTCCCATCTTACTGAAACTTTGTACGCTTTGGCTAACATTTCTCCCTCCCTGTGCCCACTCTCCTAGCTCCTGGCAACTGCCATTACACTCTCTCTCTGTGAGTCTGTGAAGTAAAAATTCCAAACCTTTTCAATATGGCTCGTCAAAATGGCAGGGGCTAATGCATCTCAGGTGCCTTACGGTGGCCAAGAGATGTCTTAAGAAGTTAGAGCACTATCGTTTCCTGCCATTTCTTGGACAGTTGGCTTTGAGAGCACAGACATGGGTCATCAAACCTGTGCCATGCAGGGTAATCCAAGGAACAGGGAAGAAATCAGAGGTGGGTGAAAGATGAGAGAAAGCCAGGTATGACTGTTTTGATGGGATGAGGTGAAGACAAGAGAAGAAAGGAGGATCCTTTTACTCAAAGTGAAGAAGTTGAAAAAGTGTCAAGACCAAAGAGAGAGGGAGAGAATCGTGGTGTCAGCTCAGCCCACGGACGGCATGGCTCTGTCAGGAGCTGACATTTCCTTCCTCACATCCACTGCAAAACAGCTTTTTCTCCAATTATGCGCGATTAACAATTGTGAAACACACACAGTAGGCAGTATGGCAGGACAGTCAGTGCCTCTCAGGATCAAAGTCCAGGTGGCAAACAAACAAACAAAGAAACCCAACAACAACAACAACAAAGAAAGAGCAAATCTTATTTTCAGTTTTTTGCTAATGTCCAGCGAGGATGAAGAGACTTATTTTGTTCATGCGGTCTGTGCTAACAGAATTAAATTGCTACCGCACATTAAACTTTGTCTCTCTCTCAGCATCCATCAGATGTCTTTGAAGGGGCTGGTGGATACTGACCAATGAAAAAGCCTCTGCTGTGTATTATCAAAATGCAATAAACATCAGGAAAAGTTCATGTTCTTCTTTACTTGTTTACGAATAAATCGATGCAATTATTTGCATAACATCATCTTAGCAAACAATGCTACTCATTGTTCATTAACTCCTGGACATATAAATGGCAAAGTCTTCTGTCCGCAGATTTTCACAAAAGTCCATGTTTCAGGTCTCCATCAATGGGAATCAAGTGTGCTAGATAGAATAAAGGCCCCTGAAGATGGCCACATCCTAACTCCATGATCTATAGACTCTGCTTCTGTTGCAAAAGGGACTTTAGCGATGCAATTGAATTAAGGATTCAGAGATGAGGGATTATCCTGAATTATCTCAATGGGCTTAAAGCAAGAGCTTTCACGGTAGGATCATGTTGATTTTTTCTAATGATGATACACAGTATGGGAAAATCATTCTCAGAGAGGCAAAATGTAGATTTAACAGAGTTTTGCGGAATTTAAGATGAATAGAGAAGCACATCTAAATAATGTAGGCCACGAGGGTGCCAGATGGGGATCGCTGATTCTTAGAGACACACACAGAGATTTGCTGGGAGGGTTCAGTGAGGAGGCTCTGAGGCGATCAGCTTCTAGATCCACAGCATCCCTGTTTGCTCTGCTCCAACACCTCGCTGCCTGAGAAAGCCGGTACTCCCAGCATCCTTTGGTCCTCAGATCCTCTTTTTTTTATAGCATACCACCTTCTGCCTTATGCAAAAGGCGTTCCTCTGACCCTGGATGTTCGGGAATGACCTCACGGCAATCTCAAAGGTATGGGTGGGATATTGGCCAAGCCAGCCAGGGTGACTTTGGTAGGAATATCACGGATTTTCACCACTCAGAGCAGCAACAGCAGCAGCCGGGCGTGATGGTGCACATCTGTAATCCTAGCACTAGGGTGGTGGACGCAGGGGGATAGTGAGTTCAAAGACAGCCTGAGCCATGAGACCTTGCCTCAAGAAACAAAACAACACAAGAAAAAACCACTGTGGTGTGCAATGTTCCCGTGACTGGGTGCATCTAAATAGTGCATTGTTGGGTGCATTTAAATAGTGCATTGTTGGGTGCATCTAAATAGTGCATTGTACTTAAAAGCCTTAAGACAGCATTGTCAGCCTGCAGCCATCCAGACAGTTGTTGTTTTCAGGTGCCATCAAGTCGGGTCCGACTCACAGCAACCCCCCATAGGGTTTTCACTGGCTGATTGTTTCGAGACTGCTTTGGGAGTGGACTGACACATCCTTCTCCCATTTTGCGGTGCTTGGGAATCGAACCCGGGTCCTCAGAGAGTGTGGAGTAGTGCTCTACCAACTGAGCTAAACCTCAGCCCGTGGAGACAGAGAGCAGGTAAATTCCAGGAGAATTTCAGAAACGAAGCCTCCAGATGGGTGAATAACTGATAAAAACATGGAGAGCGGACACTAATGTTTATAAACAGCCTATAGACTGCATGGGAGAAGGGCCTGGCAGTCCACTCCCAAGGCAATCCCGAAGCACTCAGCCATTGAAAAACCCTATGAGGGTCTCTATGAGTCAGATACCGACTCGACAGCACCTAACAACAACAACATAGACTGCATGACAGGGGCAGCATTCATGATAAAACTTTTTGAGCACATACACAATGCCACAAGTGGAAAATCCCACACTGTGAAATGTTGTTTCATGCAAAAAAATTGTTTAAAATATTGTATAAAATTTTCTTCAACAAACGTATATAAGGTATACCTAAAACAAATTTTGTGTTTCGCCTCATCCAGAAGCTGTCATTATGTATATGCACATATTCCAAATCTCCCCCAAAATCCAAAGTCTGGAACTCTTCTGGTTCCATGCATTTTGAATACGGGATACTCCACCTGTATAAACTAGAATCAAGACGTTTACTTCTTCCCATTAGACAGAAGGGGAAAGCTCCTTTATGGTACATCCCAGACGTGGAAACAGTTCTTTGTCGAAGTCCCTGGCCAGGAGACAATATCTAGGTTTTTATCTGAACAACTCAAAAATCTATTTTGCCAAACCCCAAGACACACACTGAACGATGCCGGTCATTTCCTACCACACGTTTTAAAACTGCGTGACCACTTGCGTCTGCATTCTATCAAGACCACTTTGCCAAACAATCCATCCCAGTGTGTCGCTAGTGCACTTCAGAGTCATATCCCACCTGCAGGATGAAGCTTCCAGAATGAAAGAGTTTACGGATAATCAATTGCTGTTGTTGTTAGGTGCCATCGAGTCGGTATCCGACTCATAGTGACCCTTATAGGATTTTCAATGGATGACTGTTTAGGGATGGCCTTGGGAGTGGATTGCCAGGCCCTTTCCCCATTTTTGCGGTGCTGGGAATTGAACTCGGGACCTCAGAGACTGCAGTGGAGCACTCTACCAACTGAGCTAAATCCCAGCCCCAATCAATTGTTAGCTAGGTGAAATTTCCAGCATGTGCCTTGTGCTGGAAGTCTCGTACCACCAGTGGATTAGGCTTGTCAGCCAATATTGTTATCCTTCACTAAGACTTCATTATTCATTTTCTGGAGCAGGACTGGGGGTCTCTGCTATATTCCCAAGTCATATCACTGTAGACTTCTTTAAAAAAACAATAACAAAAGTAAACAAATACACACTCAATAGAAAAACTTACCAAATTATGCCCATCCTGCTTCCATATTAATATATATACTATATTATATATATATATATATACACACACACACACACACACACACACACATATAAACAACAGTGTAATTTGCTAATCTGCAGTGCATTTCCCTTAGTCTTTCCATTAGTATGTCTCTTGAAATAATAGAACATGTGTTCAAATAAGAGCGGCTAAGGTACAAAGATAATGACAGATGTTGACTTGGTTATCGTAAGGGAATTATCCTAAGGGGTTAAGAATTCTAGAGGCAATTCTAAGAAAATGACCATAATTAAGAGTGAGAAGAGAAAAGAGATAAAGTGGCAGAAGAGAGGCTAGAGGAGTTAGTGCTAAGAAAGAAAATCACAAACACCACACAGAGAAACACGGAGATTTACAAAGCATGCGAAAATGGGAGAAGGACCTGGCCGCCCACTCCCAAAGCAATCAGCCATGGGAAACCCTATGAATAGCAGAGAAGCACTGACACGGTGCTGGGCAGGGCACAGTACTAGCGAGTGTTTTGTTCTGCTGTACACAGGGTCGCTGTGAGTTGTCCCAACTCCATGCCAGCTAATAACAGTAGATTCAAAGCAACATGATGCGACCTTCAAACATTTGACTCTTGAAATATAGCCAGGCAGGGGGTGGGAATAAACACGCACTGCCGTGCATAGGAAGGATTTCACGGGGCTAATGAAAATGTTCTAACGTGATTTATAGCGGTGATCTTGCAACTTGATAATTTAATAAAAACCACTCAATTGTACAACTGGGTGAATTAAATGAAACGGGAAAGAGACCTCAGGAAAGTTGTAAACATGTTTTTCATCAAAATTATTGAAAGGAAAACAGTGAAATAGAAGCCCGGGCATATAGATTTTTTTGAAAAATATGATATTGTGAGATTTTTAAGCTGAGTGAAGAGGTTGGATCTTAGTATGTCTGATTCTCTGCTTGTCTGTTTTTTCCTCCTTTGTCTTTGAAGTGCAGTTGTAGATGTGACTGAATTTTCTCCCGATAACCTCCCGACTGCTGGTCTTTCAGCTTGCCTTGCTTTCATAGAAAACCTGCTAAAATATGAACTTAATATACTGACTGCAGTGCACAGAGGCTAGACTCCCTGCCTCTTACAAAGGAGGCTTCCACATAGTGGGTCTTATTTGGTCTTCACAGTTGTTGTCGTTAGGTGCCGTAGAGTTGTGTCCGACTCATAGTGACCCTCATAGGGTTTTCAATGGCTGACTATTTCAGGATTGCCTTGGGAGTGGATTGCCACGTCCTTCTCCCATTTTGCGGTGCTGGTGATCGAACTTGGGACCTCAGAGACTGTGGAGTGGCGCTCTACCAACTGAGCTAAATCCCAGCCTCCAGAAGGCAGACTTCCAAGGTATGTGCAGATATTTCCCATGATTCTTGTGGGGTTCAGAACCTGATACTCCATATGGAAGGTATCTGACGTCACCCCGAAAGCACAGTCTTTCTCTAACCTTCTACCACCTCTGCATCTCTCAGCCTTACTCCCCGCCAAGGCTAGCCACAGACACCAGGATTCCTCTTCCCTCCGGATGGATTCTAAAAGCCACAGCCTGATTGGCATGGTGGCACACACCTGTGGTCCCACAGGAGGCAGAGGCAGGAGGATATCAAGTTCGAGGCCAGAGGCAGCTTGTGTCACTTAGCGAGACCCTGTCCAAAAATAAAAAATAAAAAGGGGGTGGGGATGCAGCTCAGTGGTAGAGTGTTCGCAAAGAGTGTGTGAAGCCCTAGGTTCGGCCCTCAAATACCACCAAAAACTAAACGAAAAAGAACTCCTTTACCCCAAAGCAGCCAGAACATTTAAATGCACCACTATCTTTTCACGTAAAAGTTGACTGTAAAGCAATTCTCCTACTTACCTTGCTTGATTGTAGATCATAAGACTTCCATTCCAGAAACAATCCTGCTCTATGCCCAAGAAGATGGGAGACGGACCGGGAAACCCACTCCCAAAAATCAATCCGCCACTGAAAACCCTATGAACAGCAGAGAAGTACTGACAATAGTGTTTCGCCTGTTGTACGCAGGGTCGCTATGAGTCGGATACCGACTCGACGGCACCTAACATCAACAACATGCTCAAGAAGAAGGGAGAGCACAGAGCAAAGCTAAGAAGAATCGGAACATGTGTGTCTTGCTGGGCACTCCACACCCTTCCATTTTTACTATTTGCTCACATGTTTTGGGTCCAGTCATATTTCTATCCAGCTGTCCATGCTTCATGAAACCCAAGCCTCAAAATGGGTCTTTGGGACTAGAAAGCTTCCGTGTCACCTAAAACCCTGACGACATAAATCTGTGAAGCCTTTCCTTGTTGGCACACTTTTTCTGGAGAGTGTCAACTGTGGCCTGCTATGGTGGACAGAAAGGGATTACTCCCTTTTGTGTCCCTCAGGGCCACTCAAAGAGACAGGCTTCCTTGGAGCTTAGGCAAGTCTTTCTGAGGGTGCGGTGTCAGGATGCGGAACCCACGGCTGGAGAGGAACCGATGTCTCGGTACAAAAGTCAGAAACGAGGAGCAGGGCAAGGAGAGGACAGGGGCCAGGAGCGAGGGGCAAGAAGCAAAGAGAGTCTGGATCACATCATAGAAAGGAGAGAGGCTGAGACTCAAGCCAGAGGATCCGGGTCCAGTGCACCAATCAGTGGTGTAAATGCAGAGCAATTTAGACTCTCATGAAGGTAAAAGAGTGGTTGACCCACATGGCTTAAAAGCACTATAAAGGTCTAGATGGTGATTTTTATTTTCCCTATTTTAATTATGAGCCTGCAGCCATAGCTCTGTGGCATCTGATCCCATCAGATCTCGGAAGCTAACCAGGGTCTCGCCTAGTTAGTCCTTGGATGGGAGACCGCCTGAGAACACCAGGAGCTGTAGGCTTGGGAGACGGAACCAGCAACCCACTCCCAAAAAGTAATCAGCCATTGAAAACCCTATGAACAGCAGAGAAGCACTGACAATAGTGTTTCCCCTGTTGTACACAGGGTCGCTATGAGTCGGGTACCAACTCCACGGCACCTAACAACAACAACATTTTAATGATTAGATCTGATGCTCTCAGCGTTTATGGGTAGCCTGTAGTTATGACTTTCGGTATGATGTCAAACAGAGAGCACTCTTCTTGGTTTTTCTTTCCAATACACTAACCATTACTTCTCCTCATCCTCTTTCCACTTTATCCTTCTTTCTCATCTTTCCTTCCTTTTCCTCCCCCTTCCTCTTCAACTCTCCTCTCTTATATTTAGGTGGGGCAAATGTAGAAACATTATACAATTTTCAGCGTAGAAATATTACTGACGGCAGTGTATGAAGGTGTAGACAGGGCTTAATGTTCAGTTTCTATTTTATAGCTCACTTACATTGTTCTGGTAAACTTTCTGAGCAACATAAGAACATAAACACAATTATTTGATTGAATTATTTTGACTTCCATCATCCATATCTGTGAGTTAATGTACATGAGTCTAGGGTGCCACAAAATAAAATAATACCTTTCTAAATTCAAAAGGAAAAAGCATAATGTTTATTATGTGTGTTGTAGCCTCAAATATAGAATAGGCCATATAATGGTGGAGGGTTTTTTTCTTAATCAAAACATATTTTTATTATTGAAAGGCTACCAGGAGTGGTAGCTAAATACTTCCACTGAAACCTACTTCATAATCAATTATTCTTGTACTGTAATAGAAAGTGAACTGAGAGCACTATTTCTCTGCATGTTTTTTCTTTTTTCACAAAGGTAACAATTACCGGCCACCTTTGGTCTTTAACTACATCGAGAGACACGGCATTGCAGAATCTTTGTTCGCGTGACACATCCCAGAAGAGCCAGGAGCATGGGTCTTAGCAAGAAAAGGCAGTAGCATGGATTGCAGCAAGAAAAGCAGGCATGCTTTCTGTAGGGGAGGACGGCCAAGGTGAAAACGTAATCAAGTAATTATGTGTCGTATTCACAATTCTCTATGAACACCATTACTGCACTACGGTCTATCAGGTGGGATTAAGAAAAAGAAATTCTAAAAGCCTTATTAAAGAGCAACAGGTAAGCTCTCTGCACAGAGTAACTGTTGGTGGCATTCTAAATAAAGTGGCAGAGAAATAATTGTTAAGCTGGTTAGAAAACATAAAGAGGCCCCGTGGATGATCCCAAAAAGCACTAATATGTGCTTATCTCTGGCTAAAATGAGTTTAGCCTTCCCAAGGGCCACCAAATGAACCTGGAGAAAATAATTATACTTAAAGAGTAAATGGTCAACAAGGCTGATTTAGTTTTTAAAATGCACTTATAATATGCATAGCTGGAGTCCCGAAATCATAGCAATGGAAACTGCCATAGCCCTGTGGCATCCAATCCTGTCAGATCTTGGAAGCTAAGCAGGGTTGGGCCTGGTTAGTACCTGGATGGGAGATCGCCTGAGAACACCAGAAGCTGTAGGCTTGGGAGAAGGACCTGGCAACCCCCTCCCAAAAATCAATCTGCCATTGAAAACCCTATCAACGGCAGAGAAGCACTGACAATAGTGTTTCACCTGTTGTACAGAGGGTCGCTATGAGTCGGATACCAACTCGAGGGCACCTAACAACAACAACAACAACCTTTACTGATGATGTGTCCCCAAATAGCTAGCAATATATAGGATTTCCTCAATTATTTAGAGAATGCCACCAAGAATCACTTTACTGATCCCTCCAGTGGATCTAATGAAAGCCATAATTAGGCACCACATATATTCCACAGACACCATCAGACCAGGCGGATCTGAAAACTTGTAATTTATCTGCTGGGTGCAACCATGCTTATTAATGGTAAGGGGATGGGTATTGGAAGAATGTCTCTTTGTACTGATCATAAATTAGTACAGTTGTTTGCTCCCCCTCTTTTTCCCTAGAAATGGGAGTTCAACCCAGGACCTCATGCAAGCTAGGCAAGTCTGACCTGCAACCCCAGCACCCACATTTTTCGTATTTTTTCTTTTTTCCTTTTCATTTTGAGACAGGGTCTCTCTAAGTTGTTCAGGCTGCCTCTGGCCTTGAATCTGCACTGCACCTGCCTCAGCCTCCCAAAGAGCTGTGATTACAAGTGTTTGCCACAACACCCAGTCTCAAGTGATGCATCTGCCATGGACAGAAAATACGCAAAAAGAAAAATTTCCCCTGTACTTGACATGTACAATTATTTCTTGTTGTCATGTATCCTTAAGCAATACACTGTAACAAGTATTTGCTTAGCATTTAAGTTGTATTAGGTATGGAAACTAACCTAGAGTTGATTTATGCTATCCAGGAATATTTGCAGAGGTTATGTGGAAAAGCTATGCTGTTTTATGCAAGGCACTTGAGCACCTGTGCATTTTGGTATCTACAGAGAGTGTCCTACAATCAACCCTCTGAATACTGAGTGATGCATATGTATCAAACTTAAGAGCTCCTGGATTATTTGAATTTGCATATTCATAGGCAATCCATGTTTGGTAACACGCTCTATTCAGTTCTGCCTGTGGACCAGGTCTGGCTGAGGCTCAGGTTCACATCTCATGGGATGGGACAGAGAAGAGAGAAGCCAAGTGGCTAAGGAAAGATGGGTAATCCCCATGGACAGCCCAGAGTCCCCAGCAACCATTTTTTCTTCCATTCCAATCCCTTAGATCGGGCTGAAGAGCAGACTCAACTCACCAACCCAGGCCTGCCAGCTTTGTTGCTGCAATTCTGGAACCCCAGCCAGCCTCAGGGTTCAGAACCCACCTCTGGGGATGTTTATGCCTTGGGCGGGGAGCTACCAACAGATGGCGCCAAACTGCAGCCACAAGGAGGGATCTGGAAGACCCATTTGGACGAGGGAGAAGGACATGGCAATCCACTCCCAAAGCAATCCCTAAACAATCAGCCATTGGAAACCCTAGGAGGATCGCTATGAGTCCATGCCACCTAACAACAAAGCAAAAACATCTGGAGCCAGAGTACTGCCCACCTGCTGGCTGTGGACCTCTGAGGGCCACTGTGTGACCTTGCAATGGCGAGACCAGGCACATCAGCTGACTGCTGCTTCTGGGACAGCCCTCATCCCACGCCTGAGAGATGACAACCGTTCCTTTCCACACTTAATTGGAGCTGCCCTTCATGTTACCTTTCCCAGGGGCCCACAGGGCAGACAGGAATGAGTCATACGAACCCAAAAAGTAAATCAAGGCTCCTCCACTGTGCCTTCCAGAGCTCAACTCATTTTCTCCCTGGCACAACTTCTGACAGAAGACCAACTTCTCTTCCCTGGCCTGTTCACCCAGAGTAAAGTCCTTGAGACAAGGACTTCAGAACTCAACGAGAGAGTAAAACTCGCTGTAGAAAACAGCACGGGCTCCTTACCAAGAGAGTTACCACGTGGCGCAGCTTCTATTGCTAGGTATATTCCTCAAGTTATTGAAAACACACTGCCGTGGTCTAGACCCGAAATGTCGCCACAGATATATGCATGGGGCGCATGGCCCCCCAATACAGCTGTGTTCAAAGGTGGGGCCTTGGGAGGTGACTGGACCATGACGCTCTGACCTCATCAACAGATTAAAATCCATTGACGCGTTCTCAGCTTAATGGGATGCTGGGAGGTGTCGGAACATTTAAGAGGTGACTTCCTTCCTACCAGGAGGAAGTTACATCACTGGGGGGGCGTGTCCTGGAAGAGGATATTTGGACCCCATCTCTTCTCTCTCTGCTTTCTAGACTCAATGAGTTGAGTAGTTTGCTCCCAATCAGGCTCCCTGCCACGGTGTTCTGCCTCCCTCAGGCCTATAAGTAACAGAGTCCAATGATCGTGGACTGAAATCTTTCCTCTTCAAATTGGTTTCCTCAGGCATTTTGTCATAGTGACAGAACGTTGACTAAACCCCACAGACTCAAACATGAAGTTGTCCGTGGACATCTACCGCGGCATTATTCACCATAGCCCCAAAGCAGAAGTGACCCAAATGGCCGCGGAGTGATGAATGGATAAACAGAATGTGGTCCGTCTATACAGTAGAATATTATTCAGGAATGAAAAGGAGCGAAACACCGATACATAGTGCAATGTGGGGAAGTCTTGTAAACAGCGAGCTCAGTGAAGGCAACCAAACTCAAAAAGCCACAGAGCACATGATTCCCTTTATAGGAGCAGGTAAATTGAAAGAGACAGAGAGTAGATTAGCGGTTGCCTTGGGATAGGGGGCAGGGTGAAGGAATGTGCAGTAACTGCCAAAGGGCATGGAGTTTCTTGGGCGGGGAGAACACATTCTGGAATCAGATGGGTGGTTCCCAAGGGCACTCATGTGGCAGGCAGAACTCCCAGATCCCTCCCCTGACTCCCAGCTTGTCATGCCAACAGTTTTGTTTCTTCCCCTTCTCTTGACTGAGGTTGCAATTTGCTTCTATCCAACAGGACGTGGCAAAAGGGAGGGGATTTTGCATGCATTATGAATGCCCCAGTCAGGAGGTTGTGTGGTCCTAACAAAGGAAGGTGAGCTTGGACAGACTTGACTTAATCAGCTGAGTGCCTGGAAAGCAACTGGAAGCAGGAAAAACTCTCTATCCCCTGCTGGGGCTGGGATTTGGCTCAGTGGGTAGAGCGCTGCACTGCAGTCTCTGAGGTCCCGAGTTCAATTCCCAGCACCGCAAAAATAGGAGAAGGACCTGGCAATCCACTCCCAAGGCAATCCCGAAACAGTCAGCCATTGATACTGACTCCATGGCACCTAACAACAACAACAATCCCCTGCTGGCCTCAGTAAAGCAGACTGGTGTGTTGCAAAATGCCTATGGTGAGGGGTGGTCTCCAGAACTCAAGGATTTCCATCTACAATAACAAGCAACGAAATTCTGCCAACAACTTGAATGAAGTTGGAAAAGAACGTGAGCTCACCAGAGTGGACCCCATCCATAGTCCCTGTAGGATCCTTGAGGGCTGCTGTTTTAAATCCCGATATTTGCACCAATTTCCCATTCATTTTCCTCATATGCAGAGCAAGTGACAAGAAGAGACCCAGAAAACCCTTGCACAAGGGGGAGAAGCAGACCTGACAAGCTTTAGCAAAAGCACAACACAAAACCCGGAAAATCTGCGGCAAGCCACAGAGTCTCTAGGGCAGAGCAGACGCCCCTCCACAGCACTGCTGCTGCTGCTTCTGATCCGTCTTCCATCAGTGATTTTACACCCAGGGGGTTTTTGACCCCCATCCTCCAAGAAACATCTGACAATGTCTGAATAATTTCACAATTTTGGAGGTTGTAACAAATCGGGGGAAGGGGTGCTAAGGGCATCTAATGAGTGGGGTTCAGGGTGAACACTACTCAGTGCCCTGACAGCCCCTCACAGAGCAGGACTCTGCTGCAAATGTCCACAGGGAAGAGCTATAGAAGCACTGTGCGATCTCAGAGCTCTGTCTTATAGATTTGCAACCCTTATTCCTGGCCGAAAGGTGTCAATCCAGGATGGTTCTACCCGCCAAAGGACGTGTGGCAACATGCACAGGTATTGACGGCACAGTGTCGGGGAGGGTTTCGTTCTGTTGTACACAGGGTCGCTGTGAGTCGGACCTGACTCGATGGCACCTGACAACAACAACAACAACAACAGAGACATTTCTGGTTGTCCTGGTCCTACCTGGGTAGATGCTAAAACAATGCACGAAAAAGTCCTGACAGTAATAATTCTCCCCGCCCCAAATATGAATGGATCCTCCATAGCACCCACATCCCTGGTTAAGGACAACCTTGCAGAGTCCTCATCTCTATCCGGGCATGCAATCTCCCACTCTTGGAAATACCAAAGGGGAGCCGAGACTCCGTGCCACCCGGATTCCAGTTCCAAGTTTTCCAGCGAAGTCTGCCCAACAGCTGCTCTCAATTAGCCCCCAGGCAAGTCTGTGCCTTGCTCTTTCTTCTCAGAAGCAGCATCTGATTACTGGGCCTGGCACTTGCAGGGTTTCTACAAAGCGCCTGTTTTCTTTCTCTGACAGCTCTGGAGGAGAGGCTGGACGTGACTCAAGGCCACAACCTCGGTGACTTGTGCCCCAGGAGCTGGAAGGAAGGGCTCTCGGGCTCAGTGGCAACTTTTACTGCCATGACTTCCAGACAAGGCTGGGACTTTACTGATGAGATGAGAAAATAACACACACACACACACACACACACACACACACACACACACACACACCATTGATCTATACCTCCCGCCTGGCAAACTTTGTTGTTGTTGCTGTTGTTTTTGCGGTACTGGGGTTTGAACCCAGGGCTTCACACTTGCATGCTTTGTAAGTGCTGGACCACTGAGCTGCACCCCCAGCCCCCCTTTTTTTTACTTCTTGAGATAGGGTCTCACTAAGTTACACAGACTGCCTCTGGTCTCAAACTTGCAACCCTCCTACCTCCGCCTCCCAAGCCACTGAGATGACACGCATGTGCCACTGCGCCCGGCTCCTGCCTGGCAAACTTTGGATGCTTGCTTTAGTCATGCCTTTAAAGGACGCTGGACGCATACTGTTTAGGTTTTCAGTGGAAATAGAAGGAATCCTTGCTATCTTTTTGTTTGTTTTTTCATGTACTGGAAGCTTTTAGAGTTCTATACCCTGATATCATCAGCTGTTTTGTTATAATCTCACCAAGATGGACTACGGCACAATTTCTCTGTTTGCAAATACTAATATCACTATAGAAACTGGCTCATAGAGTATTCTATCAAGTATAATAACGTGCTTATCAAGACAAAGAAAGCATGTAGTACATGACTTTAGAGTGGAATCTTTTGATTTGTTTTTTGTTACTGTTGTTGTTGTTGTTGTTGTTGAGCTAGGTTCTTCCTATGAAGCCCAGGCTGGCCTTAAACCCATTCTCTTACCTCTGCCTCCCAAGTGCTGGTTATCACAGGTGTGGTACCCCACCCAGTGTATGGAAATTGAAAAATCCTTTTTTTTTTTCAAGGCTGGAGGATTGAGCCCAGAGGCCTGCACATTCTAGGCAAGTGGTTAACCACTGAGCTGCCCCCTTTTAAAGTTTTTGTTTAGAGACAGAGCCTCGCTAAATTGCTCAGGCTGCCTCTGGCCTCGAACTCGAGATTCTCCTGTCTCAGCCTCCCCAGTCACTAGGATTACATTCGTGTGCCACGGTGCCCAGTGAAAATTCTTTTTAACAACACATTGATTCAATCTGTGAGGGTTGACAGTGGAGATAAGGTTGTAAACATGAAATCTGTTGACATTCAGTTAAGAAGTAAAGTCTGAAAAAACTAGACATCTCAATTCCCTCTGAACACTCACATAATGCGTTCATACACTGACCTGGAAGACTTAATCCGGAAGGGATTATGCAAGTTTCCTAGCATCTCTCTTTGGAAAGAAATCATACATTTGGTTGGTTCATAATTTACATTTGGCATGTCTTACAAAGGTTACATTGTCCTGGGTGCTTATTTTCAGCAATGAATGCAAACTTTCAGAAAATTGCAGCTAATTTCTGAGCCACATACTTTCTCGTTGCTGAAGTCAGTTCTTTTATAGAGATGACAGGTCAAATATAAGCATGAATAATGGTATAATGGAAGAGTAATACACAGCACATCCTAAAGTAATCACAGCTTACGAAGGAACATTTAAATCCACACCCCTCCTAAGTAATAAATTAAGAGATTTATGTATAGGACTCTTACACAAGTAGAACTTTCTTTTAAAATTTTAGGATATAAATTCAAGGTGTTCATAACAGGGTTGGAATCTGTATAGTTAATCTTTCGTAATTTTCCAAAGTAAAAAAGAAAAGAAATAGCCCTGTTATTAATTCCTTCTCAAATTTATTTTTCAGAAAAGCAAAAAATAATCAGCTTAGACCAACTCCAGTCTTTGGTGGGACACCTTGGATGATAAACCTATCTTGGTTATATTCCCTGTTTGCAGTTCAGAGGCAGCGGTTCTAATATTTTGATAAATAAATGTAATCAATTCAATCTCTCTTTTTCTGCTTAAGCTATAACACAAATCCCCCTCTTTATTTGCTCATTTCCATACAGGCTTCTTTCTTCCAAGCTCCTTGTTATTTTTTATTTTTCATTTTTTTTAACCAAGCTTGTCCTTTGAAATTACTCCTTTAATCCAGACAGAAAAGAAGAGTACTTGGCAATTTTTTTCTTTCCCCTAAAGACTACCTCGTTTCAAGGCAATAGAACAGATGAAAAGATATTAGATAAATGTCAGAAGTGGTTTTTCAGACACTTCCTTTAAAGTAACACTATAAATAAAAAGGTACCAACTTTCGTTAGCCCCACGGAAGACAGCAGAGCATTCTACCTCCCGTAGCTAAGATGCAGCTCTTCCGTTTGTTTTATTAGCGATTACCCTACCTACTCCTTAGCTGTTCTAGACAGAGAAGGAAACAGAAAACTTTAGGCGTCCTTTGAAGGAATACAAGTAATGTAAATATCCCCATCCGCTGTTTTCTGCCCTATCTCAATATCCGAGTGACACAGAAGCGAAAATAATAACAGTAATCCCACCTACCAGTTCTCATATGGCTCTGGGAGAGGCTGCACACGGGGAGACGGAATGCTGTCTGCCTTCCCTCCAAGGACCTCACAACTGCCTGTCACTTCATCGCGCCAGACAGCACCCCAGACAAAACCTCATGATGTGTGAATAATCCTTTGACAGCCCGGGCAGCTATATCAGACCACAGTCGGGAGCAAAGTCATCAGCAGGTCACGGCGTCATCCAGCATGAAAAAGTTATTTAACTGCACGTATTTGTTTGCCTGGCCTTCCCCCATGCCCAGAATGTTTCAGATATCAATCAGAGATAAGCGGGGCTTCCTGGACCGGGTAATCACCCCGAGGGAGCTCTGTGTACCAGCTCTCTCTATTCCACCCCAATCTTTATCTACTGACTCCCTGGCCTGGAGGCGGAGGTAGGACGCAGGAAGACTCCTGGAAGCACTTCCTGGGCACTCTGGATTCTGCCTCTTACTCTGCACCACAGGGGAAAATGGGGTGAGGGTTTACTCCCCATCAGTAACCACGGGGATGCAGCTGGGGTTGGTGGAAGGAAGGGAGGCGTTCTGGGTGATCTGTCCAGGATCTGAGGCACGGAGCCCCGGCTGCTTGTTTGCTAAGTGAATTACACACAACATGGTGCAGACAGCCCTGGGGAATGTCATTCCATCTGTCAACACGCAGGGTGAGGAAACGGGAGACTACCATTAAGCTTCCTGGTGCAAAGCTGGGAGGTGTCTTACCAAGGCTGATTAAGTGGGGAGCCTTCCAACCTCACTTCCTCAGGAAAGCCACAACCCAAGAAAACTAACCTGCAGTATTTCTCCTCATGTATTTGGATCTTCACCCCCCACTGCCCCCGCCCTGTGACATTCCCTCTTCTTTTATTTAGGGAAGGAATAATACAAAAGAAAATAAAACAAAAGAAAAGAGAAAAGAAAAGAAGACAAGAGAAAAAAAAAGAAAAGAAAAAAGAAAAAAGAAAAAGAAAAGAAGACAATAGAAGAAGAAAAAAGAAGAGAAAAGAAAAGAAGAGAAAAGAGAAGAAAAAAGAAAAGGAAAGCTATCTCTGAGCCTTTATTTTCATTACTCCACTTCTGTCAATAAAACACGGCTTATTTTTAATTATTTTGCGTGCTTTTGGGTCTCTGCAGGGACTCGCGTAATTAATAGGTAATGTAGCGGGTGTTAGACTATTTTCCATTTTCAATAGGAAGGAGGGATTCCAGGGCACTGAAACCTGAAATGTATTTCAACACGGATTAGTACCACTCGGATACAACCCAAAAATATCACCCAGATGCAACATTTCATCTCGCACAGTCTATAAAACTTGTTCCTTGCAGATACTTTATACCAGCCGGCATCAAAATTCCATCACGTCTCACAATGGTTCTGGGCACCGAATGTCTATGGCAACAGCAAATATCTGCAGCTGTAATTCTGGGCTGAGCCTTCTGCTCCTCCTCCTCAGTGGACCTCTGACAAAGGCATGGTTTGGGTCGTCTCAGCAAGGAGAGCATGCAGAGGGCAGCTTGCTTCTAGCCTTCTCATTACATCCCACTCTCTCCTCGAGCTGCAGCTAGGAATCCTTCCACCCACTGCACAGAGGCCAGGGCTCCAGAGGCCCAGAGTCCTCCTCACCAGCCCCCTCCTCTCTCTTGCCTGCCTGTGCTGCCAGGGGAGAGATCCACAGGGCTCCTAGCAGATTGTTCCAGGACATCATTTCTCTGCCCCTCACCTACTCATGCCATTCCCTTAGGATCTTGTTATGATCAATATTGCACCAGGATGATTTATCTTAATTACTGGAAGGGGGACTTTGGAGTTATGCATGGATCCGAATTCATGTTTGACTCCAGTATTTGCTAGCTCTGGGGCTGCAGAAAGGTGCCTTCATCTCTGCGGTACCAGTTTCCTCATCTGTACAGCAGGTAGAGTACCTTTCAGGTAGGGTTTTTTCTTTTTTCTTTTTCCTTTTACTTTTCATTTCCTTCCTTCCTTCCTTTCTTCCTTCCTTCCTTCCTTCATTCTCTTTTCTTTTTTCTTTTCTTTTTTTTTTTTTTTTTGGTAGAGCACCTTCCAGATAGGGTTTTTTCTTTTTTCTTTTTCTTTTCGGCAGTATTAGGAAGTTGAACCCAGACCCTTGCACATGCTAGGCAAGTGCTCCACCACTAGGCCACACCCATGGCCCCTCTATTATTTTTTTTTTTTGCTTTTGAGACAGGGTCTGGCTAAATTGTGCAGGCTGCCACTGGCCTTGAACCTGTGATTCTCCTGTCTCAGCCTCTCCAGTCAACTAGGATCACAGGAATGCACCACAGTGCTTAGCCAGGTGAGGTTACTGATTAGAGATAATGTTCCAGGCATAAGAACTAGCAAAGAAATAGATACTCCTTTGTGGCAGTGTTTAGACTACAGAAGAGAAAGCATTTTGCTTCACAGAGCTACAAACCCCACTACACTTTGGAAGCCCAAGGCTGCTGTTATAGGAATCTGCACGGGTGCTCCATGAACCTGCTCAGGGTTGGACAAAGCGGATGATCAGCATTCCTAAAACCACACCCCACGTACCCACGGGCCACCCAGAGAACCACAGGCACGCCTTCTCACCATGGACCCTGCCCAGGAAGAGCCCTGCAGAGAGATGGCTGGTGGCAAATCCTCGAGTCCCCAAAGTAGGGCACCGTGCCACCATTCCGAGTTTAGCAAGCAGGGACTCACTCACCAAGACCGAGCATGAAGCCAACACGTGAGCAAGGGCAGAGGCGTGCTAATTAGGACTCTGAATCAAGGAACAAGCAGCCCATGCAGGTCAGGCAAATTGTTGTTGTTGTTGTTAGGTGCCGTCGAGTCGGTATCCTAGTTATAGCGACCCTCTGTACAACAGGGGAAACACTGTTGTCAGTGCTTCTCTGCTGTTCATAGGGTTTTCAATAGCAGATTGCTTTTTGGGAGTGGGTTTCTGGGTCCGTCTCCCAAGCCTACAGCACCTGGTGTTCCCAGGTGGTCTCCCATCTGAGTACTAACCAGGCCCGATCCTGCTTAGCTTCTGAGATCTGCTGGGATTGGATGCCACAGGGCTACAGCTGCAGAGTGCAGGCAAATTGGGTAAGAGCAATTGGAAGCCCACGACCGGCTCTTCCCTTAGCAGCAGCCTGAGACCTCAGAAGGCTGGTAGCACACAGGCTTCTTGTTGTATGCCCCGGATTGGTGGACAGCAAGGAGGTCTAGGGCATCTCCTGTGGTCTCATCTACTCCCCATCAAGGTGTCTGACACCTCGTGTAATTCCAGAAACAAGAACATCTCCTATAGTGTGGATCTTCAGTATGCCCTGAAATCCCATGTATTGATGGGCTGGTCCTCAGGACAATGTGATGGGGTAGTGGACCTTTAAGAGGCAGAGCCTGGTGGGAGGTATTTAGGTCACTGGGGGAGTGTTCTTGAAGGGGATTATAGTACCCTGGCCTTCTCCGCTTCCCCTCTTTTGCTCCCTAGCTGTGAGGTGAGTGGTATTGCTCCAAACGATCTTCACACCACGGCACGGTGCCTCACCACAAGTCTAAAGCAACAGGGACGACTGATCCCTGACTGAGGCTTCCAAAACTCTGAGCCAACACATCCTGTTCCTCTTTATCAACTGATAAGTTATCTCTGACATTTGTTTCAGTGGTAGGATGCTGACGTGATACTGCAAGCACTCTTCTGTCTTTGGTCTTTGGACCATCTGGTGTTATTAAAATGGTGATTATGAGCCGGGCGCGGTGGCGCACACCTGTCATCCCAGCGGCTCGGGAGGTGGAGGCAGGAGGATCACAAGTTCGAGACCAGAGGCAGTCTGCATAACGTAGCGAGACCCTGTCTCAAAAAGTAATAAAATGGGCTGGGGGTACAGCTCAGTGGTCCAGCACTTGCAGAGCATGCAAGTGCGAGGCCCTAGGTTCAATCCCCAGTACCACACAAAAAATGGTGATTATGTGAGTAACATGGGGCCGAAACACCTGGGTTAACCCCCTCCCAGAATTCTTTCTCCACAGGCTATGTGGAACCTGGGTGGAGGGAGATCAAAGGTGGCAAAAACCCTCAGCCATTTCCGGGTAGGTAGTTTTGGTTATTTGTGGATTTTAATTATCACTTGTTTTCCATTCTTTTGTAGCACAAAAGCTCATTGCTTTCTCCTCAATATATTGCATTTTGGAGTCTGAAGTTATAGCTTTATTATTAAGCCAAAAACGAAGCCCAAGTAAATTACTTTCTTTAAATGGTATTCTAGTTTACTCTGGGAAGAAGGACTCATGGAAATTGATTGCCTCTGAGGTTCTTTCAGAACACTTTAAATGGCTCTGGGAGACTGAGTTGAAATATATGCTTTTTAAACATTATTCTTTATACATTAATACAACGGCAGCTAACAAACATACTCAATTGAAATATGCCAAGCAATAATAAAAATATATTTGTTGTACCTGTTCGATCTATTTGCTTCATTTAACCTATTAGGCAACTCTCAAATCAATGCAATTATATATATACATATATATATATATATATATAGCAATTATGTATTATATGCAATTATATATGGTGTAAGGAACAAGCAGCAATATATATATACACACACACATACATATACAAACACACACATATACGTACATGCGTACATACATATACACACATATCTACATACCTACATACATACATGTACACACACATATATACACATATACATACACACATATATACACACATACACAATATACATATATGTGCATATACATGTATGTATATGCACACATATATGTATATATACACACATATACATGTTGATGTTGTTGTTAGGAGCCGTCAAGTCGGTATCCAACTCACAGCGGCCCTCATAGGGTTTTCAATGGCTGACTGTTTCGGGATTGCCTTGGGAGTGGATTGCCAGGTCCTTCTCCCATTTTTGCAGTGCTGGGAATTGAATTTGGGACCTCGAAGACTGCAGTGCAGCACTCTACCAACTGAGCTAAATCACAGCCCTATATATACATACATATATGTGTATATATATATACATATATATACCTATGTATACACACATATACATGCATGTGTGTATATATATGTTGTTGTTAGGTGCCGTCAAGTCGGTATCCGACTCATAGCGACCCTCTGTTCAACAGGGGAAACACTATTGTCAGTGCTTCTCTGCTGTTCATAGGGTTTTCAATGGCAGATTGATTTTTGGGAGGGGGTTGCCAGGTCCTTCTCCCAAATATATATATATATATATTTATATATATATATATTATATATATATATATATATAATATATACACTCACATATAGATAATTTTTTAGACCTTTCCTTTCAAATTTCTCATGAGCACAAACATGTATGTACATGCAGATGCCCCTGATCTGCAATTGTTCAACTCACAAATTCTCTACTTGCCAGGTACAATAGCTCCTACCTATAAAGGCAGGGGGATGGCACGTTTGAGGCCAGAGGCAGCCTGTGTAACACAGCGAGACCCTGCCTCGAGATAAAAAATGTAAAAATGGGGTAGGGTTGCAGACCAGTGGTAGAGTACTTACAAAGCATCTGTGAGGCCCTGGGTTCAACCTCCAACGACTGAAAAGTACATTCTAATAGCCGGGCACGGTGGTGCATGCCTATAATCCCAGCGGCTCGGGAGGCGGAGAAAGGAGGATCGCAAGTTCAAGACCAGAGGCAGTTTGCGTAACTTAGCGAGACCCTGCCTCAAAAAGCAAAAAAAGTGGGCTGGGGGTGCAGCTCAGTGGTCCAGCACTTGCAGAGCATGCAAGCATGAGGCCCTGGGTCCAACCCCCAGTACCGGAAAAAAAAAGTACATTCTACTCTGCAATGGTGTGGCAATGATAGGCGTTCAGTAGAAGTTATACTGCCAACTTGTGGTGTTTTCCTGGGCCACTGATCTGCAGTGTGATCCTCTCCCAGTGCTGGACAGCGCCCACTCAGCCATGACGTCACAAGAACAAACAGAAAAAGAAACTACAGTGCATTATGTTGCCAGCAGTTTTTTGATATTGTACTTAGTGTTGTGAACCTGATCATGTCTACAGAGTGCCCACCTATGGGTAAACAGGGGATGTTTACAATTTTATGATAAAATACACTTTGTGTGAGATGGTGTTACCCAAGTGTAGGCCAAGGTTAAGTGTCCTAAGGATTGGTCAGGTAGGCAAGGCTAACCTATGATGCTCAGTAGGTTACACATAGCAAATTAATTTTTGACTTGAGATATTTTCAAACTACCAAGGTATTATCAGGATGTAACTTCATCTAATATTGATAACCACCTACATATGGGGGGCACATATGCATTTGTAAACTGTTGTTAGGTGCCATCAAGTCAGTATCTGACTCATAGCGACCCTATGTACAACAGGGGAAACACTACTGTCAGTGCTTCTCTGCTATTCATAGGGTTTTCAATGGAGGATGGATTTTTGGGAGTGGGTTGCCGGGTCCGTCTCCCAAGCCTACAGCACCTGGTGTTCCCAGGCGGTCTCCCATCCAAGTACTAACCAGGCCCGACCGTGCTTAGCTTCTGAGATCTGACGGGATCAGATGCCACAGGGCTATGGCTGCAGGCACATCAACAAGTAATCTTTTTTTTTTTTTTTTGTACTACTGGGGGTTGAACCCAGGGCCTCTCGCCTGCATGCTCTGCAAGTGCTGGGCCACTGAGCTGCACCCCAGCCCATTTTTTACTTTTTGAGACAGGGTCTCACTAAGTTATGCAGACTGCCTCTGGTCTCGAACTTGCGATCCTCCTGCCTCCGCTTCCCCAGCTGCTGGGATTACAGGCATGCGCCACTGCGCCTGGTTAACAAGTAATGATTTTTTAAGCTTATATTCTCAGCACATGCTCTTTTGAATACATTTTTTTTTGGCAGTACTTGGGGGTTGAACCGTAAGACTTGCGCTCCACCGTTGAGCCTTCCCTCAGCACCTTTTGTATGTTTTATTTCGAGATCTTGCTAAGCTGTGCAAGCTGCCTCTGCCCTCAAACATGTGATCCTCGTGCCTCAGCCTGCTGAGCCACTGGAATGACAGGTGTGGGGCCACAGGTGTGCACCGCCGCCCTTAGCCATACGTCTAAGAGACTACCAGAATGCCATGCAACGTACACGACAGGCTATGCAAAATTAAGCCTGTCAGGCGTGCAGGTGGTTTAATCAGAGGTACCAATTACGCAAAACACGCATTGTAGGCAGCATTCCGCATGAGGAGGCAGAGCTGAGATTGTCTCCAAGGAGAGAAGATTCAGTGGGCGGGGGCAGTGGTTGCGGGGTCGGGGTGCACCTGCTTGTGAGTGCAGGGGAAAGAGACAGCGGGGAGGCAATATCGCCATATCCCTAGTCCGGTCCATCAGGGCCCCACTACCTGAAGCAGGTGCCGGAGGAAGGGGGCCGTGTCAAAGCACAGATTGAGCCAGACCCCCAAAGAAAGGAGGGAAAGAAGGGAAACAGAGGCGGAAGAAAAGAGCGGAGAGGAGAAAAGAATGGAGAAAGGGAGGGAGGCGAGGGAAACAGAAGTGCATTGAAGAAGGAGAGATGGGAAAAGAGGAAAGGGAAGGAGCGGGGGAGGGAAGCTGTTATGGTTTGGACAGAAAATGTCTCCCAGCCGGGAGGGGTGGCACACGCATGTAATTCTAGCGGTTTGGGAGGCGGAGGCAGGAGGATCACAAGTTTGAGACCAGAGGCAGTCTCTGGAACTTAGCAAGAACCTGTCTGAAAAAGTAAAAAAAAAAAAAAAGGGCTGGGGGTGCAGCTCAGTGGTCCAGCACTTGCAGAGCATGCAGGCGCGAGGCCCTGGGTTCAACCCCGAGTACTGCAAAAAACAAAAAACAAAACAAAACAAAACAAAAGAAAAAGAAAAAAAGAAAAAGAAAATGCCTTCCAAGGAGATGTGTTTGAACACTCAGTGACCAGATGGTGGCGCTGTCCTGGGAGGCTCTGGAACACTGAGAGGTGGCTCTTGGCTTTGCAGAAATAGCTCACTGGTGGTGGCCCTTTGGAGGCTTTATGAGGCCCCCAGTTGGGTAGCTCCCTCTACTCCTGATCAGCCATTATGTGAGATGCTGTGCCGCATGCCATGCCTGAGTCCTCTAGGCACGAAGTCCTCTAAACCATGAGTCCCAATAAATCATTCCCCCCAAGAGTTTGTTCCTGTCATGTAGTTTGCCACAAGCTGACCCATATGGGAGGCGAAGGGGAGGGGGAGCAAGGACAGATGGAATTGCTTGTCCCCTAGAACAGTAAAGGGCTCAACAGCATTCTTGCCAAGGGGTCACAGTGAATCCTGAGCGCCTCCCCAGATGCCACGGTCACATACAGTCTTGGGGAATTCTGGGAAGACAGTGGGAGTCTAAAGCATGGTTAGGTTTGACCATATGCGTCACGCCCTCCAAAAGTGCATTTTAGAACAGCATGTATCTACTTATAGACCAATATTATGGATATTACAAAACGTGGGATTCCCCCTATCATTAATGAAGGCCACAAGCTGTTATGTTGTTGTTGTTGTTGTTGTTGTTAGGTGCCATCAAGTTGTGTCCAATTCATAGCCACCCTTATAGGATTTTCAATGGCTGATTGTTTCCGGATTGCCTTGGGAGTGGATTGCCAGGCCCTTCTCTCATTTTTGCGGTGCTGGGAATCGAACTCGAGACCTCAGAGACTGCAGAGCAGTGCTCTACCAACTGAGCTAAATCTCAGCCCCACAAGCTGTTATAGGAAGTTTCATTTTCTTGTTATGAACTTGAACCTGCATTTTGTTATTTTTGAATAAGTTTCTTTAAATTTTCTATCCATTTGTTTAGGGTGGGGGGTTTAAATGTTAAATATCGTAAACCAGAGACGTAGGTCAGTGGTAGATCACTTGCCTAGCATATGCAAAACCCTTGGTTCAACCCCTGTTGTTGTTGTTAGGTGCTGTCGAGTCGGTATCTGACTCATAGCGACCCTCATAGTGTTTTCAGTGGCTGAGTGCTTCGGGATTGCCTTGGGAGTGGATTGCCAGGCCCTTCTCCCATTTTTGCAGTGCTGGGAATTGAAGTCGGGCCCTCAGAGACTGCAGCACAGCGCTCTACCCACTGAGCTAAATCCTAGTACTGCAAAAATAAAGTGAAATAAAACATAAAAGTATATCACATAAGCTGCATCAACATTTCACCCCAATATGTACACTGCATGATACAGAAATCAAATAAAATGGGTGAGGGTGCTGATATCCACATTCCCTACTTGGGTCCTTGACCAAGACTCAAGGACACAAGACTACCCACCATGAAGACCATCCACCAATGTTCGTATGGATCATCTATGCTAGTACAGCTCAGCATATTTCCTACTTCTTGTTTCACTAGATATAAGCTATTGTCCCACAGGAAAAATACAATTTTGTAAACACAGACCGCAATGTATGGCAAGAAATGCTTCCTACTTCTGCATGTTGTTGTTGTTGTTGTTAGGTGCCGTCGAGTTGGCATCCGACTCATAGCGACCCTCATAGGGTTTTCAATGGCTGTTTCCGGATTGCCTTGGGAGTGGATTTCCAGGTCCTTCTCCCATTTTTGCAGTGCTGGGAATTGAACTCATGACCTCAGAGACTGCAGAGCAGCACTCTACCAACTGAGCTAAATCCCAGCCCCTACTTGTGCATATTGTTGCTGTTGTTGGGTGCCGTCGAGTCGGTATCCGACTCACAGTGACCCTTATAGCGTTTTCAACGGCTGACTGTTTCAGGATTGCCTTGGGAGTGGACTGCCAGGTCCTTCTCCCATTTTTGCGGTGCTGGGAATTGAACTCCAGACCTCAGAGACTGCAGCGCAGCACTCTACCAACTGAGCTAAATCCCAGCCCCTATGTCTGCATAGGAGCTGTCAACTTGGCTCTTAGAAAAATCACAAAAATCTAAGAGTTATCTTGTTATTTGTAAGCAAATCCTATCACCAAAACAAAACTACACTCATTTCCTATCTAGCTTGCCATCAAAAAGCATTTACACATGCAGGCTTATTTTATTTAAGAGAGGAGATGACTATCATCTTTTGCATGCAAGAGATGATCTGGGAGATTTTGGAGTATCAGCTGTTAGAACAGTAAGGTGACCCTCACTGTCTGCAGAGTGCTGACGTCCATGAGGTTCCCTGATGTTCTCTTCCACAACTGGCCCGAGGCTTTGTCATTTCAGCTGCAGTGACAGTGGTTCCTTGCCAGCACTTCAGCTTCTGAGAAGGAACAGACTGTGTGCCCCAAGCCGCAGCGGACCTTCTCCAGATACATTTGACTTTCTCCAAATCTCTTCTGCCCCGGGAAGTGTGACATCTGCATCACCTACTTCTATATATTTGCCAATTTTTGTAGCAAATTTTTAGGAGGTTTAAAAAAGCAGCTAACTCCTGAAGCTCACTCTTAGGTGCCTACTCTCCCTGATGTAAAGATCAATTATAACACGTAGGTCATCACTGTGGATTTCAATTCTTAGTCCTGGCTTTGTGACCTGTTTCCCTCTTGTTGTTGTTGTTGTTGTTGTTGTTGTTAGGTGCTGTCGAGTCATGTCGGATTCACAGCAACCTTCACAGGGTTTTCAATGGCTGCTTGTTTCAGGATTGCCTCGGGAGTGGATTGCCATATCCTTCTCCCACTTTTGTGGTGCTGGGAATCAAACTCAGGACCTCAGAGACTGCAGAGCAGCACTCTACCAACTGAGCTAAATCCCAGCCCTAGTTTTCATCTTAAAATAGTCTTTTTATCTGACAAATAAGAGACCAGTGCTGCTACAAGAGTGAAGAAAAACGATTCTCTCATTGGTGTATCCATGTTTCCAGAAAATGGAAAGAAAGTGACTATGAGAATTTTAAACACTCCTGCTGCTGAGTACTGACATGCTGTACAAACTCCACTGATGCTTCTGTAACGAAGCTTTTATGGGTTGAATTGTGTCTACCCCAAAAGATATCATGGGGTGTTCGTCCCCTCCTACCTCAGAATCTGAACTTATTTGGAAACAGGGTCCTACAAAGGTAATCACATTGAAATGTGGTCCTTAGAATAGGCCTTAGTCCAATAACAATTGTGTTTTTTATAAAAGGAGGAAATTTGAAGACAGAAACATTCACACAAAGAAGATGGGTTGAAGAGATGCAAGGAAAAGAGAGCTGAGTACAAGCCAAGAAGAGAGACCGGGGACAGGTCCTTTTTAGACAGCTGTTTGGAGGCTTGAGTCCTGCAGTAACCTTACATAGGAGTTCTGTCTCTACACGCGTGAGACAACACATCCCTTTTGTTTAGGTCTCCTGGTTTGTGGCACTTTGTTATAGTAGCAAAAGAAAACTAACACAGAGTCCATGAATGACTGAGTTTGGGTCACGGTCTCTTTACAAACTTATGAATTGACTTCTCCGAGATCCAGTGCCCTCAAAAAGGGAAATCGTGATTGCATTACATGGTAGAAAATGTTACAGCCTTGGCTCTAAAAACATGTAACTTTATTAAACATATGGCAATCCACTCCCAAGGAAATCCCGAAACAGCCAGCCATTGAAAACACTATGAGGGTCGCTATGAGTCAGATACTGACTCGAAGGCACCTAACAACAACAACAATGCCCTGGTACTACGGGGGAAGGATGTGGCAAACCACTCCCCAGGCAATCCTGAAACAATCAGCCATTGAAAACCCTATAAGGGGGGCTATGAGTTGGACATGACTTGCTGGCACGTAACAACAACAACAATGCCCTGGTACTAAGGGCTTTACCTGCCATATCTCCTTTGCCATCTCCATTTTACACACAGGAAACAGGCCTAGAAACTCACCGTTCATTATGGATGACAGGTGTCCTTGCTGGAGGTAGGCCTGCCACCATCTGACGCCCACGCCCTTCACCAGCAACACACCCTCACGTATTCAGCCTCTGGAACGTGTCTATTTCTGCTTCTTGAAAGACCCTTCTTATACCCTTACAAGTGCATAAGGAATGTAAATACAAAGAGACAAAAAACAATAATTTGTGAGACTGGAAGAGAGAGAGGAAAAAAATGAGGGTTTTCAGACTGCACTGGAAAAGGAAGAAAACAGAGCAGCCAGGGAACACTAAGAAGGGAAGAATGGCAGGGTTCTTTCATTTATTTATTTTCTTTTCTTCTTTTTCTTTCTTTGTTTTTTCTTTTCGTCTTTTTTCTTTCTTTTATTTATTTATTTGTAAATGACTATGATTTCAGCTTCGTCCCTGGACACCTCTCACATCAGCTTGGCTGGGCCTGGGTTCGCCTGGAGACAAAGCCCAGCCAGGGATGCGGAGCTGCGGATGCAGGCGCCTCACTGCGCATGCGCCGCGCGCCCCGCAGGCCTGGTCCAGGACCGCAGAGGCCGATGCAGGCGGGAGAGAAAAACCCAAATCCAAACCGGCGCCTGCCTCCGTGAGCGGCGCCTGGGGCTCAGTGGAACCCGTTACGGGGCCCCCACGGTCAAGGCCATTTCTTTGCACCCCGGTGGCCGGCGGCGACGCACCCCCCCCGCCCCAGCATCTCGGTGCCCCCGCTTTGGATGAATGAACCCCGCTTTCTCGGTGTTGCGCGCTCCAGACGTGAGCCAGCAATGGCAGCGCGCGGCCCGTTTCTGCGCGCGAAAAAATCGGGGGGATCAATGACGTTGAGCTTGTGGTCCCCATCACTAAGCTGTAACCGCGCTCGGGGAGCGCGCGCACCAGGGGAGGGGAGAGAAGCGGCGCAGCGGCGCGCGTGCGCAGTGCGGCCGCGGAAGCGCGCGTGCACGGCGCCGGCGCCCGCTGCGCGTGCGCAGTGGAGGCTGGCCAGGCGCGCAGCCCGCCGGGCCCTCCCCGAATGCGCGTGCGCGCGGAACCGGTGTCTGCCGCGCATGCGCACTGGCGGCCGGGCGCGCACGCAGCCCGCCGGGGGCCCTCCCCGAATGCGCGTGCGCGGGGCCAGCGCGCCGCTTCCCCGCCCCCACCCTAGCCGAGACGGCGACACCATGGCGGCGCCCGCGCCCGCGCCCCCGCCGCGGCCCGTCACCCACCTCATCTTCGACATGGACGGCCTGCTGCTGGGTGGGTAGCGTCGCGCGGCGGCCGCGCGGGGTTGGCGCGGGTCGGGGCGCCGCGTTCCGCAGGGCCGGGGGCTGCTCACGGCCGGGGGCCGGCGGGGCGGCGACGCCCGGGCCGCGACGCTGCGGACGCTGCAGACCCCGCGCGCTGCGCCCCGGGCGCGCCCAGGAACCAGGCGGCGGCCGTCGCCCGCGTCCCCATGTCCTGCTGCGGGCGCGCGTGGCGGCCGCGTCTACGCGGCCCCGGCTGGCGTTTCCGGCGGGGCTGCGGCACGTGGGGCCCCGCGTCCCCGCCGCCCCCCAACCCCCCTCCCGGTCCCCCCTTTCCCAGAGCCCCCCCGCCGTACCTGGGCGCCCGCCGCGCCGGACGGACTGACGGACGGCCGGGCGCGCGTCGGGTCCACTTTGCCCCCCTGGGCGCCCGGTGGTCTCAGGGCTGCGGCGCGCGCGCAGGGCCCGCGGCGCCCGGCATTGCGCAAGGCCGCCCCGCAGCTCGCGCGTGGATGCTTTGCAGCCCCGGCCGGCAGGGGCGCGGGGAGGGGACGACTTCCTGCCTGCCCTGGCCGGGCTCCCCTTGTCCCCAGCTCCCGGGTATCACCTGGGAGCTGCTGGAAGACGCGCGAGCCCGCGTCCATCCCCACCCCCTCCTGCCCGATCCCGATATGCACTTGGACCCCAGGGCCTGGACGTGCGACAAGCAACGCTGTGTGCATCAGAGCAGAGAACAGATCCTTCATAATGCACCATGTTATTACCCAGTCAGTCCGTCAGTGCTGGCGCACTGGAACCCCAGATGGATAGCACTGGAACCTCAGGGCCTGGACGTGCGATCCTGTGGATCCTGAAGATCCCACGAGACAACAGATCCTTCATAATGCACCACACGATTAGCCAGTCAGTCAGTCAGTCAGTCCTGGCGCACTGGATCCCCAGGCCGATATGCACTTGAACCCCAGGGCCTGGATGTGAGATCCTGTGGATCCTGTGGAACCCAGGAGACAACAGAACCTTCATACTGCAGCACATTATTAGCCAGTCAGTCAGTCCTGGTGCACTGGAACCCCAGCCGATAGCACTTGAACCCCAGGGCCTGGATGTGTGATCCTGTGGATCCCAGGAGACAACAGATCCTTCATAATGCACCACATTATTAGCCAGATAGTCAGTCAGTTCTGGTGCCCTGGAACCCCAGTCGATAGCACTTGAACCCCAGGGCCTGGACCTGCCATCCTGTGGGTCTGGTGGATCCCAGGAAACAAGAGATCCTTCATACTGCAGCACATTATTAACCAGTCAGTCAGTCCTGGCGCACTGGATCCCCAGGGCCTGGACATGCGATCCTGTGGGTCCCAGGAGACAACACATCCTTTATACTGCACCACATGATTAGCCAGTCAGTCAGTCAGTCCTGGTGCACTGGAACCTCAGTCGATAGCACTTGAACCCCAGGGCCTGGACATGCGATCCTGTTGGTCCTGAGGATCCCAGGAGACAACAGATCCTTCATACTGCAGCACATTATTAGCCAGTCAGTCAGTCAGTGCTGGTGCACTGGAACCCCAGGCCCATATGCACTTGAACCGCAGGGCCTGGACGTGTGATCCTGTGGGTCCTATGGGTCCCAGGAGACAACAGATCCTTCATACTGCACCACATTATTAGCCAGACAGTCAGTCCTGGTGCACTGGAACCCCAGGCCCATATGCACTTGAACCGCAGGGCCTGG